>JAJOZX010000366.1:287500-460000 GCA_023014485.1 Bathynomus jamesi | reverse complement strand
TTGACGTTTATCAAAGCCCAGAACATAGGCCAAATATTATTGCAAGATTTTTTCACATGAAACTAAAAAAGCTGCTTATGATTTAACAATAAAACATATACTCGGGAAGCCAAGTGCATTTTTGTATGTACTCGAAGTTCATGCACCTTCAAATTTCAGCTGTCGGGACCCGCCAAAAAATGACGGGTTGAAATTTCCCACGTACCACACCACCCCTACACTTTCCACACCATCCTCATACACCCACACTCCCTCCCTGCCAAAAAATGACGGGTTGGAGTTTTCCATATGTCCTACACCACCCCTACACCTTCCACACACCCTACACTAGGGCATGGTTCTGATTAATCAGTTAATCATTGTTTCGAATTTAATAATTAATTAACCAAAAAATATTTTTAGAAAATGATGGGAAATGATTAATTTTCCTCATAATTTCAGCATCATTTTACCTTAAATTTTGTAATGTATCATTTGAAATTGGCACTTTTTTGCATGTATAAACTGTCTAATCCGCCCATGCCTGATTTCTTGAACTAAAGCAAACTAAATGTTTGAGCAAAATGTTTTCTTCGGTCTTATCTCACGCAACAGAAACAATAAAGCTCTTTCTTACTCTTTTCAGAAGTATTTAATTTTTAATCATTTTTAATCAGTTAATCATTATTAATTAGAAAATGTCATCATTCATCACTTTTTCCTAAAAATTATTAATTAACCATGCCCTACCCTACACCCTTTCTCCACCAAAAAAATGACGGGTTGGAGTTTCTTACATGCCCCACACCAACCCCACACACCTCTCCGCCTAAAGAGACCAAAAGTAAAATTTTTTCCTTCTATGAACTTTTTATCCGTTTGTTTCAGTAGTATGCCCGAAAAATGTAGAGTGTAAATCAACTGCAACAAGATGATTAATGTTGCAAAGGGGAGAGGGGGTGGGGTAGTGGGATATGCACCAAAGGGGAAGGGGGTTTAGCCTCCCAAGTTGCATGAAGGGGGAAGAGGGGATGATTCCATTTATAAATTCATCTATAGTGACACCTGATCCAAAAACATTACACCCATTAATATCGCGGGATAGATTATGGTACGCACGTGAACATAAAGAAAACTCGGATCATGCAGAGTACCTCACTTCCAAACCACCATCAACAGATGCACCGTTAATATGTAAATTTATGCTCTTCAAGCCGAAATTTTGGAATTTGAACACGGATTTCTTATAGTCGCCGACCATGGATTTATGGTCGAGTAAGCCAATAAGAACACGCTGTGGGAGAATACCCAAGGCTACATTTTCATCTGTTTGGTTTCCATTTGCCTCGTAGCAGACAGCTTCACGCGACGAACTCTAAGATACGTATCTAAAATGTGCACAACAACAGGTTTGGCAGATTGGTCGTTACCCTCATCCAGATTTAAGCATATCTCGGTGCTGTACGTGTAATTTTAATCCTCATTTCAACACCATTCAAAAGCAAATTGCGATAAAAAAATCTGAATGAAGCCTTGCGAAGCAATCGTATATTTTCTTTTAAGAATGTTTAAATTTATTTTTCACACTGTTCACTAATTGGGGGGTAGAATACCCGTGAGCAGCCAAATGTGTCTCTTTTGCATCTCTCGTAAAGTTTAAAAGTTTCTAAATAGGCTCTATAATGGTGCTGGCTAGCTCCAGGCGAAACGTTAGTTTGATTTAGGTACACATCACACTGACTTATCGGTGTGTGTAGGAAGTTGTTTTCAGGGTATACTGCGTAACCCTCTTCGCAATCTGTACCATCCGAATGCGCAATTCTTAGTTTAGTGTAAAGAAACACGTTGGCAGGGTCGAAAAAATTACTACCTGACGAAGAAATCACGAACTCTATAGGAGCCGTCGTTGATCCAGTAGCGTTGAGGGTGAATTGTGACGAATTCGATCACCACCATACTTGTTTGCGTCGGAGGCACATCAAAGAGATTTAACTCGGATTTGCAGCATTCCGAACTGTGAGGGTGAATAAAATGAGTCATGGCACTTGTTAACGCACCCTTCCACTTCATTTGTACAAACAGCTATGAAAAGTCTCTGTAACAGACTTACCTTATATTACTTTTTAAAAAATAAGTCCACGACCGGTTTCATACGCTTAGAACATTCCTTTTTTTCCTCGTCGTACAGTGCGTTTTCTTCCTCTTATAGCTACCTTTCGTTTTTTCTTTGTTCCTCCGTCGCGCATTTTTCTCTTCGCATCTTCGGCGATTTCATCTCGTTTACGTCGTAAGTGTTTTCTGAAAGCTTCTTTAAGTTTGCTGCCTGATATTATATCTTCAAGTGTGTTAAGTCCTTCTTTCCAAGATATTTGGCACCACTTTTCACTAAGGGCACAGCTGTGCGTAGTATAGCCAAAAAATTGATCCTATGCCGTTTCCACGCTGGTACCTCACCCCTCGGTAGACGGTAAATGGCCTCTGTTATTCTGTCGCAACACTTCGGAAGTGTAGCTTCACGGATAAGCTCCCGTAGCCGAATGGAAACATTTTCCCCTCAATCGTTCTTTTATATATTGAGATGCTGTTTAGTAGGTTAGGTGTAACAACTTTGATATAATGAGGCTTATGATGTGATGCTTAAACTCTTGCCTCTATGAACAAGGATGTGTACAATGCGTAACAAGCGCGCCTGGGTGTCCCCAAGAAATTGGTGGTCCACGATATCACTGTAAACATAACACATGCTCGGGGGAGGGGGTCCAGAGGCTAATTTCGGTAAATTTAGTTAGTACAATAAGCTGAACAAGGCATACTGTAACTCGTGAAAAGTGTCTCTTTGGAAGGCCCCGCAGTATCTGTCCACAGGCATAATTTGGAAACGTTCATTGTCCTTAATATTTCTACTAGTTGATTTTAGCATCAAAGTATAAGGTGTGTCAAAGGTGTGTCTATGTTTACGACTTCAAAACGTAAATCGGAGGTGAGGTATGTAAAGCCCTCACATATCTGAGGCTGTCATAATGACCAGGGGCTAGTGTTACTTTTGTACTATATTACTGTGTCTCGCCGAACCAGACTGAACGTATAGTACCATCTAAAGTTATGCCTAAGTTTTCGCACTCATCGATCCTTCTAAGAACCAGAAAAACAGCCAGTTTCTTCTCAATACTTAAAAACTTGGTGGTCAACTGAAATTCGCAGAGACCGACCTCGTATGATCCACTCCCCAATTCTATAGGTCCATGCAACTCCGTTATAAAGCTGGACAGGGTGTTGTCAGGATGCACGTCCAAAGAGGCAGAAGAGGGCAGTGTGACGTAGAAGTGGTTAGACGTCATCTTGTATACTACTTAAGTTTCATCATTGCTTGAGCTTTTATATTAGGAGTTGAAGCTTTCAGGGTACCCTAGCCACTTCACCAGATACACATTTCTCTTCTCTGTACCTTTACTGCCTAAAATTTTCTCAATAAAAGGCCGCCCTCAACTTCTTCGCCATTCAAATCTTTGACGTAATATATCATCACATCGTTTATAGGTCTCACAGATCTATCTTTAAAGATCGCCTGAGTCCACCCTTGATCAAAGCCTTTCGTGAATTTATTCCCCGCTCGTGACAGCCTTACATAATCATTGATTTTGAAACGACCAGAGCGTGGTGGTGCTCTACAGTTATCTTTTCTAGGCTCTATATGGGGGTCTCTAAAATATTATTAGGAGATGTTGCAATCATGCGATGCCGTGACCGATTGTACGATAAAGCCAGAGGCTCCAGAATGTCTATATATCTGTATGTGTTTTTATGTGTGAAATAACGGTGCATACGTTCCTTTATAATACGCTGAACTCTTTCGTCTAAAGATGCCGTATGTATAGAATTGGACGTGTAATAACTGATGTTAAAGTCCGTCAGCATGTTCTGGAAAGCTCGGCGTATAAACTCTTTTCCTAAACCTGTACAAAAATAGCCAGGAATCCTGTTTTCTTTCAACATCAGCGCTTTGGTCGCTTTAGCCACTGATTCAGGCGATTTATTCTTCAGTGGGACAAGCCACAAGTATCTAGAGAACACGTCTATTATAAACAAGATATACCTCTACCCGTTATTATACACTGAATATCTCTGCATGTATGTTAAATCCACCTGCCAAATAGAATCAACCGCGGCTGCTAAAGTCATAGCAGTTTTAAACCTTCTTCTCACTGGTTTATGTAGTGTATAAGCATCCTGTTCTTGAAAAACAGGTTTTGATTGATGAAGTATACGCTTATGTTAAGGTGGTGGGAAAATACTGTAAATGTTTCGGCAAACGTTTTGTCCATTTCTAACATGAGATCGTCAATTACAATAACCGTGTGTTCATCACCCTTTATAGAACTAACATCATAAACGCCTTTGTGGAACAAAATATCATCTTGGTACTCGTTGAATACGGCTTGGTATGTCGAATAGCACCATATGACTTTGTGCACAAAATTTGAGAACAGTTCGTCCTTATCTTTAATGATTTTAATCATAAACTCGGTTTTGCCACAGCCTGTAGGACCGGAAATAATGCATGTAGAACTTATGAACCCGAATTTTTCTACAGAATCCATCTCTAACACAACATACTCCTAAGTGGGGCCTTTACAAAATATAAAAAAATTTTAAGTGTCGCTCCTTACATTCTTGTTTTTCTTCTTCCCCAGAACCGTGAATGATGAGGTACAACAGCATGCCCCTACCATAGATATTGCTGGCGACGATAGTGTAGTTGAGGCTACAGACCACGCCAGCGAGCCATCAGCAGACAAACGCAGCACCCCCTCTCGCCAGAAGAAAGCGGATACATGAAACATCTTCCCCGTCAAAGCGAGTAAAGTCGTCGAACGTTGCAACCGCAGTAATAGAACCGCAGCCCTCCACGTCTTACGACACGACTCCTTCAGTAGCACCATCTACAAATAAAAGTGTACTCACTTAACCTCATTCGCCCGTGCCCTCCACCTCAGCAGCAACACCTGTAGGCAATGGTATATCATTCGAGCTGTTACGCAACGTCACCACCACCCCATTCCTAACTAGAAACGGTACGTAGTCAGGGTCAATCCCCGACTCATGTATAGTAACGGCTTTGAACACGGACTGCGGCGCATAGTTGAACGTATTGTGGAGTTTGCCCTTCAGAGCAGTGAGGGGCGTGAAGTCAAGACGCGTCTGGCGCTCGGGTCAGCTGATACCGATAGAGACGATTTTTGGGTAGTAATACCCTACAGGTGTCTGGCAGCCGTAGATGTAGAATATACAGTATTTTGGGGCGCATAATGCAGGCCGCTCAAAGCGGAGAATTTTACGATTGATATAGACCAGTGATGGCGAACCACTGACCCACGAGGCAATTTTTAGTGACCCCTTATTTAAATAAAATATGACTCATTTTTAATATTTTCTGCCTTACAGTTTTAAAATTATTTTATTCTCCCACCGAAATAAATGCTAATACACATTGAAACGTTTTTAAACGTATAGTATACGTTTAAAAACGTGCGTGTATGTATGACAACCGACCGAAATAAACTGCTGATACACATTGAAACGTTTTTAAACGTATAGTATACGTTTAAAAACGTCCGTGTATGTATGACAACCCGACTCATGGTGCGCGCCGCGCGGTCATCCGCCTTCCAAGTTTTGCAGTTCAAGTCCTTAAGTTTGGGAGTATCAAATTATTAGTGCAGAAATTATCACCCATAAAAAAATGGCTACAAAAAAACGAAAAACTAGTTCTGAAGGTAGTAGAACTGGAAGGTTATTTCATGAAGAGTGGACTGTGAAATACGGTGCTATTAAACGAAATAATAAAGTTCTTTGTTGTATTTGCAAAGTGGCCATTGTTGCTCGCTTTTATAATATTAAGCGACATTTTGAAAGTAACCACAAAAATTTGTGCTCAAGTCAGATGAGGAAAGGAATGAAATTATTAAGCGGAAATTAAACCAACAGCAACAATCTGCTATTTTCAAAAGAATTTTTAAACCAAACAACAATATTATAGCAGCTAGTTTTCAATTATCATCTACCATTGCTCAACACAGCAAACCATTTTCTGATGGTGATTATTTAAAAGAAGCTTTTATAAACTGCTCAAATTATTTATTTGAAGATTTTCAGAATAAAGATCAAATAATTAAACGTATTAATGAGTTGCCTGTGGCCAGAAATACGGTCAAAGATAGAATAATTATCATGGATAAAGATGTATCTGATCAACTTTTATTGGATTTAAATATAATGAAGGAAGAGCTAATTAAATTGATGACACTACCTGAGAAAACCACAGGACAGGATATGAATGAACTGAAGAAGGAATTCATCCAAATGTGTATTAATTTAAGAAATATTGTATCTGTGACGACTGATGGAGCTCCGAGTATGATTGGAAAAAATGTTAGATTTGTTCAATTACTTAAACAAGAAGTGAAACACCCTTTAGCTGAATTTCATTGTATTTTATACCAAGAAACTCTTTGGGTAAAAAAAAGTTTAAAATCACTTGAAAATGTGATGTCTCTTGTGACAAAGATTGTCAATTTTATAGTTGCTCACGATTTTACCAAACGTCAATTTACCAAACTATTAGATGAGGTTGACTCTCAATTTTCAGGGTTAGTCATGTATAACAATGTCAGATGGTTAAGTCGTGGTCAAGTTTTGAATCGCTTTGCTGAATTGTTAGAAGAAATAAGATATTTTTTTTAATAAAAAGGAACATGAATATCCAGAACTGACTAACATGAATTGGTTGAATGACACATTTTTTTCGCTGATTTCACATTGCATTACAATGCTTTAAATAAAAAGTTGCAAGGCGGCTGTATTGTATCATCAATGTTTGAAAATATTAAAGCTTTTGAAAAAACTAAATATTTTCTCAAAAGATTTGGAAGAAGAAAAATTGAAATATTTTCCATTATTGCAGAAACGCTTCTTGACTTCAAAATATTCTGCAGATAATGAAAAAAATAAATCCGACGTTCTCAAAAAGTACTCTTCAATAATAAGAGATGCCAGACAATCACTTTCAGAGAGGTTTTCACAATTCCGACAAATTGATGCAACATTACAACTCATCCAATTCCCCCATACTATTCAATTTGAAGATCTTCAGTTATCAGCTTTTCATTGGCTTGACATTGGTAATTTAGAAATGGAATTAATTGACTTCCAAGAAAGTGCAGTATGGAAGACTAAATTTATTCATCTTAATCTGAAGTTACAAGAAAAGGAATTGGAGTCGTCAATTTTGGGTGTAACCAGAGAACAACAATCAATAGAAAGTGTAAAGAATCTTATTCTTGCAGAATGGAAGTCTTTACCAAATTCTTTTGCAGCGATGAAAAAGCTAGCATTTCTCACTAAAAATAGTAAGTAAATTATTGTGACCCAATTTCGTTTTTTTTTAAATCAAAATTAACAAAAATGACCCGCCAGCAAAAAAGGTTCGCCACCACTAATATAGACCATGTCTACCGACCTGTAGGCCACAACGCAACGCCTTATACCCTTAACTTTAAGTTATCAGATATACAAAAGGCACACTGCTTTCGAGCGTGGTTGTGGTTTTATAGCATTAGTCTTGGCTCATATGTTTACTGTAATAAATACAGCTGCCCAAAAAATTTGGATGCATACGGTAGTGGAGCGTGCACGTAAACTGGCTGCAGACTGTAGACTTGAATTTGCCTGTAATATTGGGCCTGTATGTTTTTAAAAGCGGTGTGAGAGAACGTACAAAGCTCCTACTTATTTTAGGCTTGTCTGGGGCAAGGTATCTACCCATCCGTAATATAAGGGCTCTTTACGCTAGTTATGATAAAAGTCGAAAATATGGAAGACATTACGATTTGTGTAAGGGTTGCCTCGAGTTTACGAATGATCTGTTGAAGCATTGTAAGGAGTGTCACATGGTTTGCGACCAGTGTAAGAGCCCCAGGTGTGAAAGTCGGGTAGTTGAAACTGAGAAGCGAGACTGTAATGTACGGGGCTCCAATAAACCTTAGCCCCCCGCCCATGGCCTAAACCATTAGAGGTACAGTAAAACTAAACATACCTTACAAAAGAGAATTTAATCCTGCATTTAATGAGAAACAATTAAAACTTGGTGTTCCCGCCATTGGCTTCCAAGACAGCCTGAATTCGTTTTGGGTAGCTTGCCAAAAGTGACGTGAATAGATCTTGATCGTTACGCAAATTTGCTAAAACAGTTTTAATGTGTTGCGTCATTGTATCCTTCGAAAATCGATTTGCTGCAGGTTCTTGAAACAAGAGACATTCAACCTTGTCCTTTATAACTGATCCAATGTGTTCACAGACGTTCAGGTCAGGAGAATTTCCTGGCCATTCTTCATTTCCAAAGAAATCGATCTCATGGTTCCGCAACTATTGTTGAGTGGCTAATGCCTTAAAGCAGGGAGCCTTATCGTGCAGAAGTGTGACCTGATCGACACCCATAACATTGTTTGGGTTTCTTAGAAAAGGAATGACATGCTGGGATAGAATAATATCACGAAAATACTGTCCATCCCAACTCTGACCATTTGGCTTCAGCACCCACATGAGCTTCTTTGCAGTGAATAAAACAAACACACCAACACAGTCTGGACTTTTTAATAATTCGCGATAATGTTCATTGTCATCGATTTCATCTGGTGTTGTGGCCCACACTCGATCATTTTGGTAGTTAGGCCGACGTGTTACGTAAACAAAAAATTCATCGGAGACGGCTAAATGCATGAAATCATCCACATCCCAATCTTCAAGATTGTGGGCAAACCACATTCTGTCATCGATGTTAAGTTGAGTTTTTCTTGGCTTTGGAAGTTCATGCCAAGGCTTTAAACTTTGCCTATGACGGTACAGTCGAATGATCTCACCACTAACGATCTTTCCTCTCAACACTTCGATCTCTCTAGAAAGTTTAGCACAGCTGTTTTTCCGCTTACGCGTACCGCTTTCAATGATGTCCTTTGTTTCCTGAGAGAGTGGCAAATTTGGGTGCCCAGATTTGGTTGTATCCATTTCACATTCATCCAAAGTTTTATTCCAATTTCTTTTGACGAAGTCCTCACTTCTTCGCAACTTTTTGGCAACCCATGAACGTGTTATAAAGGTGGCTCCAGCATCACGAGCTTCCCGAAATGTTATTGCTCGTATGCGATCTATCACACGTTGCCTCTCCGAATCACCAATTAATTGAGAAGCCATTATATTATCACTTTATCAGCTAGAGTAATTTTAATACCTGTAAAAAATAAAGAATTTTATATATTTTTATAATTACTAAAAACTATTTCGATATAAGTAAACATGTAAGCTGCAAATGGGGGGGCTAAGGTTTTTTGGAACCCCTTATGTAAGCGCATGTTTTTCAATAACATCTGTTTTGCTCACCATAAATCGAATGGCATGTGCAGGAAAATGAGGATCTGCGAGTGAGGAATGTTTCACACAATGGACAGTTGGGGAAAGTTTGAGCACAAATGCGATGAAATTCACTGTTCTACATGTCATGAAAAATATAAGACGGATGCAGTAAAGCATGCATGTTATATGAAAGATGCTAAGCCAAAAAATAAACCCTGTATAACTGTGTATTATGACACAGAAACTAACACAAACCCTGAAACAAAAGAGGTTATTCCACATTTACTCGTAAGTCAGACTTAGGCATAGTTAATTAATCATTTTTAGGGAAAAGTGATGAATGATGAAATTTTCTAATTAATCAATGATTAACTGATTAAAATTATTAAAAAATAAATTCTTCTGAAACGAGTAAGAAAGAGCTTTATTGTTTCTATTACGTGAGATAAGACCGAAGAAAACATTTTGCTCAAACATTTGGTTTGCTTTAGTTCAAGAAATAAGGCATGGGCGGATTAGACAGTTTATACATGCAAAAAGGTGCCAAATTCAAATGATACATTACAAAATTTAAGGTAAATTGATACTGAAATTATGAGCCAAATTAATCATTTCCCATCATTTTCTAAAAATATTTTGTATTAATGATTAAATTCTAAAAAAATGATTAACTGATTAATCAGAACCATGCCCTATTCAGACTATTTGTGACGAGTGCATAAACATTGAATGTGATGAATGCCTCAAATGTGGTAAGCGGACAAACATTTTTAAGGTGTCTGCATGAGATTCCCCGTGAAACTCTTTATGAACTATATTGTCAAGCTGGCGGAGCAGTTAAAAAAAATGACTGTGTATATTCTTGCACATAACACGGCAAAATTTGACACACAGTTCCTTTATAAGGAGCTGCTTGAGCACGAGTCATCAGAGATATTCACGGGTGATCCCCTGAAAAGAGGGAACAAACTTATACAGATGCAGATAAGGGGAAATGTACAGTTTAAAGGCACCCTGCTGTTCACACCTCGTAAATTAGCCAGGCTACCCAAGGTGATGTGCGTAGGCGCCGAAGTTTCAAAAGGGTACTTCCCTTACACATTCCTCACTCAAAACACTTTAGATTATGTCGGTCCACCACCCTCCAAACATTAACTATGAATGTATGAGTGATAGTGAGCGTGAAGATTTTGGCCACTACTACAGCAGCTTAATGAAGCTAACCCTTACAATATAGCGTATGAATGTGAACGTTATTGTGTGAATGACGTACGTGTACTTAGCGCATGCTTTTAAGCCTTTAGAAGTATGTACATAACCCGTTTCAACTGTGATCCACTACAAGCACTGCAACCACGATCGCCTCATTATGTTTTACTGTATTCAAGAATAACTTCATGCCTAAAGAAATGTTAGCCGTCATTCCCCGAAACGGCCCGCGTAGTTATGGGTATAAGGCTACTTACTGGCTCACGCATATACAACAGCAGACAGGTGTGTATATAAAACACGCTGGCAACACGGGGGAATTGCTATTAAGCTCAATGGCCGTGTTTTTTGGGTGGACAGCTTAAGTGAGAACTCAAAAACTGGCGAGAATACGGTGTACTCCTTTAACGGTTGCTGCTGGCATGGATGTCAACATCTTTAGTGCGCAGTCACATGGGACTTCTATGGAAGATCCCCCGTCGACAGCCTCGCATGGACCCGTGCCCGGACCAGCTTATAAGTTCACAGTTCAGTCACAAGGTTTTATGGGAGCATATGATGCCTGGATGGAAACCGATGAGCATTATCGGTGGTGGAGCCCCTCAAATGCGGTGACAGCTTGTTTGGAGGACGTACAAACCCCTTCAAACTTTACTTTCCGCCTACGGACGGGGTGAAGCTTCACTACTACGATTTCTGCTCATTATACCCTCACGTGAAGAACAATCCGTACCCCGTAGGTGCGCCTGAAAAACTTGTGGGCCCCGCCATGCCTACCATCGAGGAGTTCTCAGCTAACTTGAGTGAGAGCTACTTTGGGCTTTCTTTCGTAGATGTGCTCCCCCCTCGCGAATTATGGATGCCGATCTTGCCTGTTGTTATAGACCACAAACTCATGTTCCCTCTGTGTGTGAAGTGTGCAGAGGAGAACTATGGGGACTGTAATCACACAATCAACCAGAGGAAGATCAGAGGCGTATATACAAGTCCTGAACTGTCCCTGGCCCTCAAACGGGTGCAGAATACTGAAGGTATATGAGGTGTGGAGGTTTCAGAAGCTCCCCAACCTTTTCACACCGTATATAAATACTTTTTTTGCAGGCTAAAGTAGAAGCCTCAGGATACCCACGAGGAGTTGAGACCGAAAATGAGAAAACGACGTATATTCAACGCTACCATGATCGTAGATACATCTTGACCGTGCCCAAATTGTGAGGAACCCTGGCAAGCGCTTTCGTGCAAAGTTGTGCCTAAATAGGCTTTAGGGCAAGTTTTCCTAGAATACAGACAAGAGACAAGGGAATGTACATTTAGCTCAAAGTTATAGTGAAATCTCGGATTATACAAACGCCAACGATAAAGAAGTTATGGGAATCGTGAATGTAGGTAATACGTACATAATAAGGTACAACCGGACCGAATTGGCTACAGGTACATCACGTGTTACAAACATACATGTAGCCAGTTTTACAACAGCCTACGCACGTATCAAGCTGTGGCATCTGTTGCATTCTCTCGAGCAGCGGGTTCTGTACGCTGATACAGATAGTGTGATATTCACGGAGAGGACAGGTGAATATATGCCGCCTATCGGGGAATTCCTTGGAGAATTGACCGATGAGATCAAGGATAAGTATGGAGACATAGCATACGCCGATTCTTTTGTCTCAACATGCCCAAAAACTTACGGTGTACGCTTGAGGGTAGGGGATGAGTACAAGTACATCGTGAAGGCTAAAGGCATCACGCTTAACCATGCCAACTGCCAGATCGTCAATTTTGAACCGCTCAAAGATCTAGTGAGCTTAGAAGACGATGGTAATGACCAACCACCCGATCTGGTTGTGGGGACTCATAACTTCCGAGCACAGAAATTAGGGGGCGTGAATGAACTTAGGCGTACGAAGGTTTGTCGTAACACCTACAGGAAACGATACCAGGTGCCTGGCACCTACGACACTGTACCCTTTGGGTACCATGGTCCTTGAATATATATATATATATATGTGTGTGTGTGTGTGTATGTGTGTGTGTGTGTCTCTCTCTCTCTCTCTCTCTTTGTTGATGATATGTTTATTTACTTAAAAGAAATCACATTTCAATTAGCGTTTCATTTTCTCCTTTGTGTGTGTGTGTACAGGAAAAAATCTAAGCACCGCTACTGTATGATCAATCAAAGGGGTCACGTGACTCCTGCTACTAGCTAGTCATATCTCTGCCCCTGCATGCTCAGTTGACCTCAACAAGCCCTGGATCTCAGATGTGTATTTTACCTGTTGAAGAATTCTCGCGTAGACGGAAAATAGTGATGGCTACCTTTGATATTGAGTGCTCGACATTTATGAAGTGGTATTCGATAAAGTCTACAGATGTGAAGAACACTCAAAGAATCCCTAGTCCTCCCTCCTTTGAAGCTTTTAAGGCCACATTAAACCGTGCGAAGCGTGAGGAGCAGGAGGTCCAAATACTCTATGGATATTCTGGCGAGAGCATTGCGGGCTTTCGTGGCTCAAACGATGTAATGGACTACGTCGTAGGATTAAACTGCGTAAGGGTGCACATACACCGCGAAGTGAAAGAAACATCACATGCAGAAGAGAAACAATGGGTGTGGGTTGTGAACCTTGTTGATGATTGGTATGACAAGCGGTATCATGTCATGTTACATCACACCGAGTACGCATACCCTGCGGCTGAGAATATAAATCTTGTGAGTATGGATAACCTAAAATATTTTTATCATTACGTTCATATATATATCATGAGGTTCGCAGTGAGGTTGTGGCTAAAGACTTGTGCGAGTTTTTAATAGAGTTTAGGGATGAGTATCACTTGTTAAGCAAAAAGGATAAATATGGACACGTTTCTCTCAAATTGAGCGCTGGAGTGTTAATGTATGGAGAAAATGAACGAAGATGTATGCTTCCATGTAGTGATAAAACATTGAAGACGATATTACTTCATGTATCGGAAAAATTCTCTAAACGATTGCCCGGCATAATGGGCTACAAATATTCGCATGATTCTTTCATGTTGAAACAACTCCGTACACGAATCACTAACACATGGTATGACGCCCCATGTGACTCATTCCCCTACACCTCCCACCAAGCCGAACCGCGCACCGGCGGCTCATAGTCACCTCAGAGCTTGACCCGACTGGACGTGCTCTCCTCACAATAGAAAACGACGGAGCCTCCGTTAAGCAGTATCCTCAATGCCGTATACGATGTGTCCGTGACGAAGTCAGTGCGTGTGTTCAGGCGTAAAACCGGCGCTATTAATTATGTACTTGAAACGACGTGTAGACAATCAAACTCTGGTAAACGGAATGTTATTTATTTAAGTGTTGAGGAGATGAACAGAATCTTCGTGGTGGTTGAGAAGTGGGGCGAGGACCGTTATAAAATATCTGCAGGTGTAGGCACAAAAAGAGAGCAGATTAGTGATGCACCCTCATACGCCATTATTTATACGTTGTGTATAAATCGAAACCAACCATGCATTGATATACGGTTGATGTGGAAGAATGCAGCTGATAATAACGTCCTTATCCCCACGCGAAACCGTTTCATTTTCGATAAAATGTTTGAAGTCGTCGGTTTCTGCAAACTATAACCTATATTAGACGCGCGTGTTGTCGATATGCTTTATTTTGACACGGTTCTTGAATACGCGTACTCCGCTCTGCTGGACGGTTTTACCGAGTGTAGGGAGGAGCAAGGCGAGAATGGTTTGGAGTTGGATGCGTATTTAAAAGGTATAGACTCCGCGAAATATCACAAACTTTGGTACAAAGGACTTGAGCGGTACAGGGCTGAGCTCACCTATACTGTTCACCCTGAAGAACTATTTCTTTTTATAATGGTCAGTTGTCAGCTCGGATTGGAAAGAATAAACCCTCGTTTGGAAAGGAGTGTTTATAAAATGAATTTAATAATGATGTTGCGGCAAACGATGACCTCTTTGTGCGTGCTTTTGATTGTATTCTATCCGTGTTTAAAGAGAGTGATAACTTGCTACCCAATTGTAGAGTGGGTACAAAAATAGTGTTAAACGATCTGAAAGCCCTTTATATTGAATATAGATATCCTCATACTTTGAATGGTGAAATAATGTTAAATCGTATTCATTGTGTAGTACAAAGCAACGAGGATGTAACTGTAGACTTGATTATGTGTGAGTTTAGTATTTTATTTAAGCGCGGTAGAACTTAAAGCGCGTATTATATATATATATATATATATATATATATATATATATATATATATATATATATCGTAAAGAACGACGCTTGTATAGGAGATATTCCGCGCAAGACGAGAGAGAGAAAACGGAACAAATGAAAAAATGAGGTAACCACCTGGGAATCGAACCCGGGATCTTCCGATTGCCGGTCAGACGCGATACCATTACACCATGGACCTCACTCTTCCAAATGCCGTAATTCTTCTACATACTCGCAGAAACCAATGCCCCAAGGGCATTTATACTGCGTGTTCTTTGCAGTTGAATGTGTATATATATATATATATTAACCCCTCCGTCTATGGCCTGGGTTGGTTCGAAGTCGACGGGCGTTCTGGTTAGGAGGCAGCAACGGATTTGTTACTTGCAGTATTTTCTTCTATACTACTCTCCGAGTTCTTCTATAGTGGCTCGGAGGATTCTGAGAGGTTTATTAAATTCTTTGAGGTTTCTCCAATTCTTATTGTAACGTATCGGGAGATTTTAATAACTAAGTTCTCTGAAGAGAGCACGGCTCGAAGGAGAAGATAAAGACTGTTTCTTACTGTAATTTACTGCTAAAATGTTACAGGTAATGCTCAGCCTCGTAGTTTGAATCAGAATGAACATGGAAGAGTTTTTGTGGGTTTATATACCCCAAAATAGCTAACATCATTATTATTAAATGTTGAAAAGGCTGCAATATTTTTGCACAATATTTGAAAATAAAGTATATCTTTTAGCTGTGGTAATGTTTAAACGAATAAACAAGATATTTGAAGATGAAGCCATATTTTTGTCTTAAACCGCGTAATTTCAGATCTGATGTTATCATGATCTGCTAAGTTAACTAAAAGTGGAAAGTGAACTATGCATCTTTACACTAAAATATGCATACAAGTTAAAATTAAAAGTTTAAGATTTACAATTAAATGCTTAGGCAAGACATGACTTCATCTTTTATAACGAAGAGAGAATGTATAAAAAACATGAACATTGCAAAAAGTTTCTCAGGATTCATTATTAAGCTAAATCTAAAAATGATTAAGAAATTTTAAAAAAGAACAAGTCACCAATTATTTGGCAAAGTAGAAAGCAAATCAAATATTTATCCCAACGGAAAAAGAATAATAATAAAAAAATAACAACAACATCGCCGAGTATACATTCCTAAATGGCGACATAATGTTGGGTCGTACATTGAGTACAATCCCAAGTACATCACTGAGTACGTTGTAATTTTGGTTTATTACAATTAAGATTATAATTACCAATTAATTCACATTCGCTTATTATCGTTAATTATAGTTTTATTAAAGTACATTAATTACATTATATTAAATTATTATCGTTAATTACAGATTCATTAAAGTACATCAATTACATTATATTAAAATATTACAGTTAATTACAATTAAACAGTTAACTATAGTTTTTTACAGTGTTTCATATTTATAGACAATTAGGATGTTAGGAGTATAACAAAGTACATGGGCACATACGGTATATATATATATCGGGTGGTCCGAAAAAAATGACGCATTTTTTAAAAATTAATATCTCAGTAACCCCCTTCCTTATCATGACAATTTTTATATGCAAGATACTTTCAAACTTCTTTTTTTGAATGCAAGAAACGGAATTCTGATATCTTTTATAGTTTTCTCGCAATTAACAAAAGTAACAACATGGGTCAAAAAACAAAAATCGCAATATAATATCCGTTTTTTATACGATATCATTTTTATACGATATCATGCGATATTTTTGCAAGTTATTACAAAACTCTACAGGAATGAACAAGTCAAATTGTGGATATTTTTATTTTTTAACAATTCGTCAGTACCCTTAATGATGTTGTCAGAGGAAGATCGTATTCTCATTAAAAATTGTTACTGTGAAAAAGGATGGAAGACTGGAAGGTTATTGCAAGAGTTTCCCGGCAAAAAGTGGAAAAGGCGTGCAGTGGAAAGACTCTTAAAGAAGATTCGCGAATCGGGAAGTACTGCCAGAAAACCAGGAAGCGGTAGACCTAAAACAGCTTCGGTTCCAGAAAATGTGGATTACATCAACGATAAAATCTGCTCTCAAGAAGATAAACCAGGAAGTCATTTGTCACAAAGAACAATTGCTAAACATTTGAATAATGGAAAGACTTCTGTACACCGAATAATTAAAGCACAAAAACTAAAAACTAGCCTTCAAAAGAATAGTATCTTCTAGAAAAAGTGATACTGTTAAGGATAAAAGAAAAACAAGGTGCAGAAAGTTACTTGATAATTTCTCTGTCGTTGATATTAAAAAGATAGTCTTCACGGATGAAAAAGATTTCACTCTAGAAATTCCGCGAAACCGTCAAAATGATGTTGTCTACGGGCGTGGTAAAAAGTGTGACATTTCAATAAACAGATTGTATCATGAAACGTCAAGATTCTCCAAAAAGGTTATGATATCTGCAGGGGTCTCTTGGAATGGCAAGACAGATGTTCATTTTATTGAAACTGAAAAGACAAAGGTGAATTCTGCAAATTACATTGAACTTTTAAGAACAAAATTGTTGCCGGATTGTCGTCGCCTGTATCAAGAAAATTATTTCATATTTCAACAAGATGGAGCACCGTCGCATACAAGCTACGCCACACAGTCGTTTCTGATTAGCAATACACCAAAATTAATAACGAAAAATGAGTGGCCACCCAAAGCCCAGATTGTAATCCTATGGACTACTCAATTTGGGAGTTACTAAAAGAGAAGGTTTACCGAGGTCGACGAGAAAAATTCACCGAATCAGAATTAAAAAGTAAAATACTTGAATCTTGGCAAGAAATTGGCATTAATGAAGTAAGAAGTATTATTTTGTGTGGAAGAAAAGACTTAGATTAGTGTGTCAACAGAGTGGTGGTCCAATCGATCATTTACTGTAAATTAATTAGTTAAATTTCTGATTAAATTTTTCCTTTCTCATGATATTCGTTTTTTTGACCCATGTTGTTACTTTTGTTAATTGCGAGAAAACTATAAAAGATATCAGAATTCCGTTTCTTGCATTCAAAAAAAGAAGTTTGAAAGTATCTTGCATATAAAAATTGTCATGATAAGGAAGGGGGTTACTGAGATATTAATTTTAAAAAATGCGTCATTTTTTTCGGACCACCCGATATATATATATATATATATATATATATATATATATATATAACAACACACGTAATAATATTTTATAAATTAGAAGCAAGCGAGAGGAGATTTTAATCTCAGAAGCGCTCGCTTTTGCTGCTGTCAGCGAAATTCGAACACTCGTATAAGCATTTATGAGATTGCGAGAAATTAATTACTTTAAAGAAAAGAAATAAAAAGAATACATGTGAACGTATGTACATGTACGCAACTATGTACGTAATCATCATCATCAGGGGGCATGTACGAATGCACAAAGTATTGTACACATATTGGTAGTCACAACAGGTTGACAATGGTAAACAATAGGTAGCTGAATGAATAATTAATAAAATTAACAAAAGATAAAGGTCAAGAAAGGATATGGATGTATGAATGAACAACATATAAATAATAACGTATAGTGTACAGTTTTTATTATTGTGTTAAAGAATTTCCATACATTGTATACTAGAGATATGATGAAGGGAAATTAATGACGGGAAAATGTGAAGGGAATTAAGCTACTTTATGACGTCATAGTTATTTAATTCGTACGTACAGTACAAGTTATTATTGGGAGAAATTAGAAGAAACGAATTAGAGACAAAGAGTGAGTGAAAGTATTAATTAAATATACGGCAAATATTAAGGAAATGGGTACATTTGAGGAATAATTAAGTAAATGAATAAAGAAGTACAAACAAGGGTTCAAATCATACCACATGCAATGTGCATGCATAATCTAATAAAATTTAGGGATGAGGGTTAGATGCAAGACAACAATAATTAATTATCATAAATTCTATAATAAATGGAAAATGGAGATATGGGTAATATTGTGATGGAAATGTTAAACGATCTAAACCGTCAATTGTCTTGTTTGTACTTTAAGGGAATGAAATTAAGGGACATTCGTTTCTCACAACGAATGACACAAACATGGATTCGACTTAGCCATAGAAATGGTAGATAGCATGGTTGTGAAACTGCAAAAATAGAAAGCAACAAATAAAATTTTTATCCAAACTCGCGTTAGGAGATTTTGGTTCTTATGTAAAAATGAATATTGATTATATAGGAATTATTCATTGTTCATTTTTAAACACACACACACACACACACTGAGACCGAGACCTGATCCTGTAAGACCAAGATCGAGACCGAGATCAAAGGTTCGAGATCGAGATCTACCTTCCGAGATCGAGACTCTTAAAATTCGAGACCGAGATCGAGACCAAGCTCATGCCCTTTCAATTTGTTTTACACTACTATGGAAATTAGACTATGTTAAGTATATTAATAAACTAATAACTACTAAGTGGCCTTATAATATATACTTATATATATAATATATATAATTCTCTATTTAGTGTTTCCATTTTCAATAAAATGAATCTAACGGGGGCTGGGGGGGGGGGGTCAAATTTTTTTGTAGCGCTAACCTAAAAAAATCCAGACCCCCCCCCCCCGCAAGACAAACGTGGCAACTCAAAACAGGGTGACTGATTAGTGAATACCTAGAGTCCCTTACTTTTAGAAACTTTCATAAACATTCTGAATTGTGTCTGTTCAACCAAGCCACCATCATGAGTATGCCAATAACATGTATTTTTCATTACGGTCTCGAGAGGTCTCGAAAAGTCTCGGGGAGAAAAACCGAGACCGCGTCTGTCGAGACCGAGATCGAGACCGAGATCTAAATAGCGGAGACCGAGATCGAGATCTGAAAATTGGGTCTCGAGATCGGTCTCGAGACTGAGACCGATCTCGAGACCTACATCACTGATATATATATATATTCCATGTATTGGAATTCTTCTGCACTATTATTTTTTAAGTTTATATATGTGTATTTTTGAAAATAGTGTTAAACGATCTGAAAGCCCTTTATATTCAATATAGATATCGGCATACTTTGAGTGGTGAAATAATGTTAAATCGTATTTATTGTGTAGTATAGAGCAACGAGAATGTAACTGTGGATTCGATTACGTGTGAGTTTAGTATTTTATTTAAGCGCGGTAGAACTTAAAGCGCGTATATTTTCTCCAATGTTTCTCCGCGCTCTTAGGATCGCCAGTCCGGAATACATGGATGCCGAATTAGAAAAAATCAACAGTACTGGAAGTGATTTGTGTTACCCACCTGCGTTTTTGGAATCTTGTCTTAACAAGGCAAAACGAACCTTCTATCGTGTGAATAATAACCCTCGCACTTTGTCGAAGAATATTTTAGTACTTCCATTTTTCCAAGGCCTTTTGGGCATTACTAATGTACGTACACTTTTGAATATTAATGTAGTATTTTCATATGAAAATATTGTGAAAATATAGTAAAAAATAGCTCTACCAATAATTCAGGCATTATCTATAAACTTGGTTGTAAACAATGTGGTTCCTTTTACAATGGACAGACGGGAAAGAATTTGCACACGCGTGTAAAACAGCACCAATATTCCGTTAGAAGGGGAGAGTCGTCCAGTGCCCTTTTCGTCCATTTGTCAGAGTTATCCCACTGTATTGATTGGAATAAATAATGCTTCAATTTTATTTCACTCAAGCAACATTGTTAATAGAAATATTATTGAGTCTACCATTATTCAACTTACAAATAATTTTAACATTGGCCAGGGCCTTTTTTCGCTTGATCCTGTTGTTTTGAATTCGTTCAGAACGGATTTAGACAAGAGGGGCAAAGTGCTAAAACTCTGGTAGTTATTCCTTATAAATTTGTATGCTCTCCTACAATTTTTATTTTTATATTTTATTTTATTTTTTTGTGACCTATATATAGACTCGAACTTGTTATTTATTTCAGTGTTCCTAAGGATGTCATTAGACGAAAGCGCTTAAGCACCATTCTGGTTCCTCTTTCCTTCGTGGTTATTTTCATCATAAATATTATTCATGTATTACGTACTTTCGTGAAATAATTTTCATATATATATATATAATATATATATATATATATATATATATATATATATATATATACGTATATTACCATGTATTGGAATTCTCCTGCACTATCATTTTTTAAGTTTGTATATGTTTATTTTTGGGTGCGCGTACATATATTAAACGTGTTACTTTTGTTGAGTTTGAAGGACGGTTCAGGATCGACCTCATTTGCGGGACTTGGTGAAGGAGGGAATTGCTCTCTGATCGCCTCCTCCCCTCGTAGCCAGCCATGCATGGCTGGTCAGGGACTTTGCACAAGAATCTGGCCAGCTGGTTCTTGAAATTATTCAGGTCGGTGTGCTGGAGATTCCTCACTTCTTTTGGAAGGACATTGAAAAACTTTGGGCCCCGTATTCTGAGGGTATTTTCCATCCTCGTTTTCATGGCTCCTTGTCCCAGCGCAGCTGGGACCGTGTATATAGATTTCTTCTGTATTATTATTTTGATGCTTATATATATATATATAATATATATATATATGAAATTATTTCACGAAAGTAACACGTGAAAAATATTTATGATGAATAAAACCACGAAGGAAAGGAAACACAAAATGGTGCTCAAGCGCTTTCCTCTAATGACATCCTCAGGAACACTGAAGTACATAAAAGGTTACAGCCTATATATAGGTTACAGAAAGAAAAAAACTAAATAAATAAATAAATATATATATATATATATATATATATATATATATATATATATATATATATATATAGGGTGATGCAAAAGTGGGGGAGTAAAATTTTTTTGTTTCAAATTTTTGAGATACCCTCTCATTTGGTTTAATTTGGTGGAAAAATTATCCTGGGGAAATTTCGGGTCAAAATTCGAATATTTGGAGGTCGCGCCCGCCATTTGAAAATTTGCTGATTTCCATGACACCCAGGAGGTACAGCAAGGTCACGTTACTTTTTTTTTAGTGGAAGTTCCCCACGAGGCCTATCATACCACCTTCCTCTTTTCCATTTGTTCATAAAAGATACAATACAATAGATATTTACAATAGATACATAGAATGGATATACTCGTAAATTTTACTGTTGCGTCAAAGATACGAGTTTTCTTAGTTTTGTCCGGAAGCTTCTTCCGATAATTTGATACAACTTGCAGTAGATATTGCTTCTGTTGTTCATCATTGGTAATTAATTTGTTATAATCTTCAATCAATTTCACTCCTCTTTCAGCAATATCATTAACAACTTTCATGTGATTCACTACGTTCTTTGCAACCCAATAACTCTCATCGAGAAGCCAATCTTCTACTGGTTTGCTCAAGAACGTTGAAGACAATCCGAGTATACTGAAGAAGGACTTTGTGTTAGCAGTTACAAAATCTTCAAGCTGCTTATTGTCAATAGTTTTGATGTCTATTTGTGTCTTCTTTGGAGGATCTGGCTCCGAAGATTTTGTAAGAGCCTCCTTCATTTTTCTTTTGGTGTCAAAGCTGATTTTATCATCAAAGAAAGCCAATGCGATCAACTCTTCTGAGAGATACCACAAATGATTCTTGAATTTTTCTAAAGCAGCATTTGCTAGTTGTTCATTTGTGCTTTTGTAGCTGTGAAGATTCTTGAGAAGACTCAGATCATTTCGTGGAGCACTTGCTGCGCAGGGTGCTGAAAACCAATGCTTAATATAAATTGAAACAGAAAACCAACAAATTTCTTTTAGATTTTTTCTTCTATTGCTGTTATTTTGAACTGACTTTTGAACATAAAGATTTTCATTGAATAAATGACTTTCGCCATCCAACGGGCTCTATGATAAGCCCCAGGCTTCCTGAATTTTATTCCAGTCGTTGGAGTACCGCCAAGCAAGATGATTGTCAGTTCCAATAACTCTCTGTAATCGTCGCGAGGTTGATCTTCATTGATTTTTCTTGCTGCAAAGTTGATGATTTCCTCTTTTTCCTTTTGTGGATAATTTTCTAATTTATCGTATGAAGTTAGATTAATCTTATTCCAGTTTGTTTTGAATCTTTTGAATAACTGAATGTCAGGGCCTGATGAAGCCTGTAATGCAGGGGATACCACTGCTTCCAACATGATTTCAAGGATATGGTGTCGACAAGGACACCACAACAAATCTTTCTCCATTTTCTGTTCAATTAGGACACAAGCTCCGTTTTTACGACCTGTGTTCGATGCAGTTGTATCGAAACACATGCCTTTTACCTTATCTATTAGATTCCAATCAATGATCGCCTGATGTACTGCATTTGCAGTATCCTTTCCTGTGCCATGATCTATATTTGGCACTCCAAGCAGTTGATCTTCTCCACTGCCAGAGATTAGGACTGGCAACCGATCAACAACCTCATTCCCGGTAATGTCTTCGAGGAGTTTGCCATCCCAATGAACAATCAAGGGTTTGTCAGCTTGAAATTCTTCTTTCAAGTTTTCACTGAACTTCTTTCTTGATTTCTGTCTTGCCCTGCGAATCGATGAGTAGCTAACATTGTAATTCTCTGGATCTTTTCCAACATTTGCGATCGTTGGAATAATTATTAAAGAGGCTGATCGGTCGCTTATCTTAGCAACATCCAATGAGGAAAGCAGATTTTCATTCATAATCTTGAATTTTTTTCTTGGAAGGCCTCTTTTGGATGTTGAGGGCACTTCCAGATCTACTTCTTCTTCCGTAGATGCACGTGAATCACTGCAGGAACTGCTGCTGCTTGCAAGAACAACTGTTTCATCAAATGCACTTTATTCATGTAACCTTTTCTTATCCATTTTTTCATGTCTCTTCGCAGCTTCCTTTCGACGTTTTTCTTCATCCTTATCAACTGCCATCATTTTACCCTTTCGACCTTCCCTTTGTAGCCGTAGAAACTCTCTATCTTCCTCAATAGTTATTAACTCGTTAGCATTTGCATGCGCAATATCAAAGAGTCCATCCAATTTTTCTTTCCATGTATTCTCTTTCTCTATTGAAAACTTCGATTTTTTTCCTTTGCTCTTCTTCAGCCCTTGCCACTCATCATACAGTTTATTTAATTTCTTCACAACATTACATTTCTGGGTTGTTGGTATTCCTGCTCTCTGCCACACTTCCAATACATCATTAACGGTTGAAGTTAATGCTTCTCTGACAGTTTCATTCTTGATATGTTTATAATTCATGAATAAGGAAATTACTTCTTTCTTTGATGGAAGCTTACTTTGATTCAATTTATCTATTTGTTGACCGATCAGCCAGATATCTGTTGAGCTTCTTGATCTCATTTTTGTCACAATTAAGATAGAGGAAATAGAAGAGAAATTGAGGCGGAGAGACTCACTGATATAGCACCTCTCCTGGAAACTGCCACAACCACACTGCGATACCGATTTCCTTGAACGCTATTTGCTCATATACGCATCACCTACCACTCTGCCTGCAGCAAACCTGCACAAAACCTGCAACCTGCAACAAACCTGCAACAAAAATAAGAACAAATTAAAAAAATTTGATTTTACTCTAATTTTTTGTAATTTTCAAATTTTCAATTGGCGGGCGCGACCTCTGAATGTTATTTGTTTGACCTGGAATTTCTCACAGGGTGTTTTTGTGACAAATTGGAACAAATGAGGGGGTATCCCTAAAAATCCACGATGGTCATGATTTGTGCATCACCCTAATATATATATATATATATATATATATATATATATATATATATATATACATATATATATATATATATATATATATATATATATATATATATATATATGCAATAAACGGAGAAGTAAAAATAAAAATAAAAAATTAAAGGATTATCAGAGAGGCATACAGATTTGTAAGGAAAAAATATCGATTTTTAGCACAAGATCAAATGAATTACAAAAATACAAATTTATACTGGAAATCTGCCCTGGTTTTAACACTGCCTTATATGGTTAAGTTTCGATGTATATAAAAATAAAATTAAAATTAAAAGTTAATAAAGTAGCATACAAGTTTACCAAAGATTTAGCGTTCTACCCTTCTTATCTAAATCTGTTTTGAAGGAATTCAAAACAACAGGATCGAGTTGAAAAAGACCTTTGCTTATGTTGAAGTTATTTGAAAGTTGGATAATGGCAGACTCAAGAATATTTCTATTAACAATGTTGCTAGAGTGGAATAAAACTGAAGCATTATTCCAATCAATACAGTGGGATAACTCTGGCAAATGGACAAAAAGGGCACTGGACAACTGTCCTGTTCTAACGGAATATTGATGCTGTTTTATACGTGTGTGCAAATCCTTTCCCGTCTGACCTATGTAAAAGGAATCACATTGTTTACAACCGATTTTATAGATAATGCCTGAATTATTGGTAGGGCTATTTTTTACTATGATATTTTTCACAATATTATATGAAAATACTACATTAATATCCAAAAGTTTAAGTACATTAGCAATGCCTAAAAAGCCCGGGGAAAATGGAAGTACTAAAATATTTTTTGACAAAGTACGAGTGTTATTATTGACACGATAGAAAGTTCGTTTTGCCTTGTTGAGACAAGATTCCATAAACGCAGATGGATAACACAGATCACTTCCAATACCGTTGATTTTTTCCAATTCGGCATCGATGTATTCCGGACTGGCGATCCTAAGGGCGCGGAGAAACATTGATGAAAAAATGGCCTTCTTAGTGGGGGTGTCATGTCCCGAGTAAAAGTGTACGTAGGACAAATTGTTTGTTGTTTTCCGATAGATACTAAACTTAAAACCAGGGCTTTCCCTATGTACACGCACATCCAAAAATGGGATTGAATTGTCTTGTTCCACTTCTAAAGTAAACTTAATGGAGGGGACTTGATCATTTAACTGAAGGAGGAAGTTATCCAGGTCACGATTCATGGGCCAGATACACAAAATATCGTCGACGTACCGCAACCAAGGGATGCCAACCCCCAGGATTCTCGGAATGTAAGTAATTTCGAAAAACTCCATATAAAATTGGAGAGGAGGGGCGATAAGGGGTTGCCCATGGCCATCCCAAAAACTTGTTGATAATACTCGTTATTGAAAGTGAATTTACAGTCTTTGATGCAAAGCTTAATAAGTTCCAAAACAATGTGTGAAGGTAGTGGAAGGTCATACTTATGTAATTCTTGGGAGAGAAAGTCAAGCATATCGTCAATCGGCACTTTTGTAAACAATGAACAAACGTCAAAACTGATCAATCTATCGTTAGTTACAGTACGTGCATTATTCAATTTTTCAGTAAGATCCATGGAATTTTTTACATGTGAATCAGAGATAGTTCCGAGAATGGGGGACAAGACTTTGACAAGCCATTTGGAGAGCCCTACCAATAATTCAGGCATTATCTATAAAATCGGTTGTAAAGAATGTGATTCCTTTTACATAGGTCAGACGGGAAAGGATTTGCACACACGTATAAAACAGCATCAATATTCCGTTAGAACAGGACAGTTGTCCAGTGCCCTTTTTGTCCATTTGTCAGAGTTATCCCACTGTATTGATTGGAATAATGCTTCAGTTTTATTCCACTCTAGCAACATTGTTAATAGAAATATTCTTGAGTCTGCCATTATCCAACTTTCAAATAACTTCAACATAAGCAAAGGTCTTTTTCAACTCGATCCTGTTGTTTTTTGAATTCCTTCAAAACAGATTTAGATAAGAAGGGTAGAACGCTAAATCTTTGGTAAACTTGTATGCTACTTTATTAACTTTTAATTTTCATTTTATTTTTATATACATCGAAACTTAACCATATAAGGCAGAGTGTTAAAACCAGGGCAGATTTCCAGTATAAATTTGTATTTTTATAATTCATTTGATCTTGTGCTAAAAATCGATATTTTTTCCTTACAAATCTGTATGCCTCTCTGATAATCCTTTAATTTTTAATTTTTATTTTTACTTCTCCGTTTATTGCATATATATATATATATATATATATATATATATATTATTTATTTCTTTTTTCTTTTTTTCTTTCTGTAACCTATATATAGGCTGTAACCTTTTATGTACTCAATGTTCCTGAGGATGTCATCAGACGAAAGCGCTTGAGCACCATTTTGTTTTCTTTCCTTCGTGGTTTTATTCATCATATATATATATATATATATATATATTATATATATATAACGTAAAGAACGACGCTTGTATAGGAGAATATTCCGCGCAAGATGAGGAGGGAGAACAAAACAAATGAAAAAATGAGGTAACCACCCGGGAATCGAACCCGGGATCTTCCGATTGCCGGTCAGATATGATAACCATTACACCATGGGCCTCACTCAGTCAAATGCCGTAATTCTCCTACATACGCGCAGAAACCAATGCCCCCAAGGGGGCACCTCCCGCATGCCGTACATTATATACATTTTAACTGCAAACACGCAGTATAATTAACGTAAAGAACGACGCTTGTATAGGAGAATATTCCGCGCAAGATGAGGAGGGAGAACGAAACAAATGAAAAAATGAGGTAACCACCCGGGAATCGAACCCGGGATCTTCCGATTGCCGGTCAGATATGATAACCATTACACCATGGGCCTCACTCAGTCAAATGCCGTAATTCTCCTACATACGCGCAGAAACCAATGCCCCAAGGGGGGACCTCCCGCATGCCGTGGTTACCTCATTTTTTCATTTGTTTCATTCTCCCTCCTCATCTTGCGCGGAATATTCTCCTATACAAGCGTCGTTCTTTACGTTAATTATACTGCGTGTTTGCAGTTAAAATGTATATAATGTACGGCATGCGGGAGGTGCCCCCTTGGGGCATTGGTTTCTGCGCGTATGTAGGAGAATTACGGCATTTGACTGAGTGAGGCACATGGTGTAATGGATATCATATCTGACGGCAATCGGAAGATCCCGGGTTCGATTCCCGGGTGGTTACCTCATTTTTTCATTTGTTTCGTTCTCCCTCCTCATCTTGTGCGGAATATTCTCCTATACAAGCGTCGTTCTTTACGTTAATTATACTGCGTGTTTGCAGTTAAAAAAAAAAAAAAAAATAATATATATATATATATATATATATATATAAGGGTGTAGATGCATGTACATATACTAAATGTGTATATAGATTTCTTCTCTACTATTATTATTTATGATTGTATATATATTCCTCGCTTAAAGTGTGTATTTTTTGGTGTATATAGATTAAATATATAGATTAAATAATTGTTACCATGTTAAATAATTCGTTTTGGGACTAAATAAACAGAATGATGTAGTTGTGTTTTATTATTCAAAGTGTATATATATATATATATATATATACTCCTTCTAAGCCAACTGGCTGGCTCTATATTTTTGTACATTAATATATATATATATATATATATATATATATATACCAGTGGCGACTCGTGACATTTTTGTTCAGGCATGCAATGTTATGGAATGGAAGAAAAACATCCGCCTAACCCTCTTGCCCAAACTTTGCATATTGTTTACATAGAACTTAGCAAGTTAAAGGTGTTTTACAAACTTTTGGGGACCTCTTTGAAGGAAAGTTCATTTAATGTTAGGCTTAAATATGCGAAAAAAAAATTAGACATATTTATATATAGTAGTTACCGAATTGATCTAAAGAAAAAGATACAAATTTAAAATTTACCTTAAATAATTGTGAAGCATTATTTGAATTGAAATTCTGCTCTCCTAGTTTTCCTGCAAAATTCTTCGATGACCAAATTGTAAAAGTACTCTCGATTCTCCATAAGCTTCTTGAGGAAATTTTTTTCAATTGAAATTAAGGCAAGATTAGATAGCCTTTCTTCACTTTGGGAACTCCGTAAATAACTTTTTTCTTTTAAGCGCAGAAAATGATCGCTCAACACTTGCTGTCGATATTGGTATAGTTAGAATCAAATTCGTCAATTTATATATTTCCTTAAGACCTTTGTGCATTTCGCTTTCCAGTAGATATTTTAGGAGCTCAGCAACATTCTTTTTGGCAAAAGATTTGTGCGAATATAAAACACAATTCAGAACGGAGACGAGGAAACTCAAAAAATGAATTGTAGCTTCTTTTCAAAGATTCAAAAGCTCTCTCTGGGAAAGTAACATCATAGAACTCAAATTTTTTGCAATCTAAAAGCTCAATGAATTCCAATTTTTCCATTGAACTGAAACGCTCTTTCATTTGAAGAAGTATATTATCGAATATTTCATGAAATAGTTGACTATACTTCTCTTGTGGAGAAAGACTCTGTTTCCTTTTACATACAGGTTCACCACATCTTTCTGTTATCAAGTCCCACATATCTGCAAATTTTGTATCCCTTATTTGTTTGATTTTTTTCATAGTGCTTTCAACGGTGATTGAGCTATACACAATATCCATAGATTTTGTTTGCAGCACATTAAATAGATATTCAGTAAAAGGAAAAATTGAAGAAAATACTTCTAATAAAAAATTAAAATCGAAAGTATCGATACCAGCAAGCAATCCGCGTGCACTATTTTTTGTTTTTTCATCAAATTTCTTTGGGTTTTCAAGAATGCTTTTTAAAAGATCTATTATATCTTCTTTATTTTCCTTAACTCTTTCAACTAGACGAGATGAATAGTTCCACCGCGTTGGAGCCAGTTTAGGGAAACGCTTTCCAACAACTTTGTCAAGCATTGAAGTTCGCTTAGTTGAACTGCTGAAAACTGATGACAAACTTCCTAATACTGAAAAAAAATTATTACATTCGGAAATTTCAGCGACAGCTTGGGATAAAACAAGGTTAAGTTTATGGGCGTAGCAGTGAAGAAAAATAGCCTCTGGTACAGTTTCTCTAATCTTTGTTTGTACTCCATTAAGATCGCTCCCCATAACAGCAGCACCGTCGTAGGTTTGAGCAACTAATTTTTTCAAACAGCCCAGTTCACCTAGTTGCCTTATAGATAAATCAGAAATCGCTCCTGCACTTCTATCATTGCTGACGTCATTGAATTTTATAAATCGTTCACAAATCTCTCCATGTTTATTAACATAACGAACAACAAGTAGAGAGTTGAGAAAAACAGCTGACATCAGATGTTTCATCTAATAAAATCGCCACATACATGCAGTCGATAAGCTCACGTTTTATTTGTTCTAACATAACTGCACTAATAGATTGAATTATGTCATTCTGAATAGCAGATGATGTTCCCTTAAAAACAGTCGCAGTTTTTAAATGGTTTTGAAGCTTTTCATCGAATTCTCCCATACAAAATACCAATTCAATATAGTTACCCCTATTGTCAGCGTTTTCTTCTTCATTGTGACCGCGAAATGCTAATTCTTGCATACCTAAAAACATGTTATCCTAATCAAACGTTTCAAAATTTCTCGATTCTTATTAACTTCTTCGTTATGTCTGGAAATGGCAACTGATTTCTGCTTGTCGAGTATTAAATCAATTCTTTCTGACTTTCCAAATGTTTTAAGATCAACAAATGCATTTATGTGAGCAAGAGATTTTTCATGGCGAGAAATTGCAGTATGTAAATTGTTTAAATCGTCGTATCCACGACTAACAGAATTCCACACAGAGTTATCTCTTGAAAATAGGAAACACGACCAACAGTACAATTTGTTATTTGAAATATTTCCACATAACCAGGGAACATCATCATACAGCTTAGGATTAAATTTCCTAGTGAAGCCTTTATTTTCTTTGCTTAAATTCAAATGTGGAATCGGTCTGCCATTATTCAATATGCGCTTTTTCTCATCAAAAGAGAGTGAGTAAAATCTTCTAGTCTTCAATTGATTAAACACATCGTCAGTCATTATGGGCACTACAATGCTATAATTTATTTAACTGATTATCCAAAATAATTAAAGCACAAAAGGGAACACCGAACACAAGTGGATGCTTGCGGCGGTGGTACTGGAAAGAAGCCTTGTCAGAATTGCCAGATGTTACTTTTTGGTGAATGCACCTATAAAACTGAATGCATGCCGTATTATTTTCATTAATTAAAAAAAATCAGAACAAAGCTTTTTTATTTTTAGTAAAAATATTAAGTAAATTTTCGAAGCATATTTTAAAACATATTGCCTTTTGAATTTAGCTATGAGGCTCAAAAAAAATATCTTATGGATAGTGAGAAGTCTCCTTAAAAAATTGCCCAAGGCAAGGCGGTGTAAACAAAATCATGTCTTATTTCACTAGACAATTAAGAACATTTTTCTGTACCCAGACTGAATTAGTGAATGCTTTAGCTACAAGTATTTCGATTTGTGTACAGAAAAATGTTCTTAATTGTCTAATGAAATAAGACATAATTTTGTTTACACCGCCCAATAGCCAGTACATGCGTGATTGAAGCCTTAGACTATTTTTAGTTTCTGAAAATTATTTTTGTCAATTATAATCCTTACTTAGATCTGAAAAGAGAACATATTTAACACATGCATTGCATGCGTTGCATTCATTAAGAAATCGCCACTGATATATACACTCCTTCTAAGCCAACTGGTGCTAAAGGACGATGGCTGATCTTCATTATACGTTGAGATACGGCTCTTAGAACATCTCCTCTCATATACGTATGTATTGTTAAGTACGGGAATGATGAAATAAGGTTAATTACTGGTTATGAATTAACCCACAAACAAAATTGATCATACAAACAGAAGGAATTGTATGTATAAATACAAAACTGAAAGCCAAGCAAACGAATTGTTTTCGTCAAAAATGGTGCTGGGAATTTTTGGTATAGTTTCGGGTGTAAACGAAGCAATGTGGAAATTCTTAAGTACATGGAATTTAAAACATATGCATGTTAAATACTCATGTAATTTAGGGGAAAATACATGAATTCAATTGTCTATTTAATTCTGAATAAGTTCGGATAAAAATACCATATATAGGTACCTAGAACCTAGGAAAATAATTAATGTAAAAATTACATTAAATTGGAAGGAGACACGTGGGTTTCCGCGTTCACCCCAAACAAAGAACGAAGGCGTTATAAAATTTAAAGTTCACTTATGGATAAAATGGGAAAACTCCGATAAAATTAGATTGTTACATTATTAACAAGTTTAATGGCATGTTAAAATTACACCTAAAAGGCTAATAATTCTTACAAATAAGATTAATAAAAAAAAAGAATCTTATTTGGGTATATATATAAATCTTGCGCCTGGTAGCCGAGCCGAACCATAGGCCGAAAAAGAGGGTATTAGACAAAGGAAAACGCTTAGCGTCAGTGCATCTCAGAGCGTAAAAAAAATAAAGTTCACTCTCACAAACCCTCTGTTGAATTTAAATAAGAACATTAATTTATTTCTCCTTCTAAGAACAAAAACTAGTTCTTAGTGGAAGTTTGTTCAAGTATATAAAAATACATATATTGTGCTATAATGATAAATTCAAATCGTATGTGGCACGTAGAAGCGAAATCGTTCTTCTAATTTTGAATAAATTACTCGCAAAGCTAAAAAAGTCTTCCCCTATAAAAATATAGAAAACGGACTTAGCTCGAATAACTTAAAGCGAACGTCTCTCCTTGTAAAGTTCATTTCAGAAAACGCGAAATAATATAAAGAATAAGGTGGATACGAATAATTACGAGAAATTAAACCCACCCAAAGGGGGTTTATGGCTGTAAGATAAGTAGTTGACAATTTGTAATTATTGAAATATACATTCATTTTTTATTATATTACCTTATACATTATCTCAAATATCTTTCTTTAAAGGAAGTAATTGATGTCAAAGTTCATATAATTGGAATGGTCAAATAACCAGATAGGATTCAAATAATTCTATGAAATTGTATTATGTACAAAATACGGTCAAAAGGCCGAGTAGAGAACTAACTGTTGTTCTAAAGATAATTCCATCAAAAATTGTAGTATGTATACGATTATTCGTTTTAATTATCTGACATATTACAATATGGCTGTATTAAGTTAAATAACTACCAATTGTAGATTAAACTTGTATAACAGTCATATTTTTATTTGCTTATGCATTTTATTTTAAGTGTCTGGTGTTAATTCTAAATATCAAATTCTTGAAGTAGGAATCAATGTCTCAAGTGTCACTTCCCTAAACAATTATCCATGATTGCCAAAATTTCATTGTTGTATTGTAATTGGTTTAGTAAGATCTGTGACGAATATATTATTTTTGTAAAAGGTTTATAACTATCCCCCTACACGAAATGACAGAGAAATAAGAATATATATAATCAGTGATATATATAACCTTGGGTTAAATCTATATGATGGGGTTTAAAAGATAACACTAAAATAAAGGTATAATTCATACCATAAAAATAAAGTAATAAACCGGTCACATAACAGTATACACAAATTAATTGAATAGCGCAAAATTATTCTACTATTAACGGCCTTCTAAGTCAAATGGCCGTGATGCTAAAGCCGACCAGGGTGGCTGGACTGAGCTTCATTATACGTTGAGTCGTAGCAGTGAGAACATCTCTCTCCTTTATATACACAATAAATAGCGCAATCTTATTCTTGCACACTCTCCTTTAATATATATATATATATATATATATATATATATATTAAGCCAATTAAACCTTCTAAGACAACTGACTGATTACACCTTCTAAGCCAACTGAGGCTGTCAAGAACTTCAATATGCGACGAGATATGCCAGCGAGAACATCTCCTCCTCTTTCTCCCAGGCCTCCCCTCAAACCCCCTCTCCCCCTTCATGCAACTTGGGGGAGGTAAACCCCCTCCCCCATTACCCCAACCCCCTCTCCCCTTTGCAACATTGGTCATTTTGCATTGCAATTGATTTGCACTACATTTTTGCGGACATACTACCAATTCATTTAAAAGTTGCCCATGCATATGCATGCACGCACCCGATAAAGATTTTTCACTATATTCTGCTTAAACAGACCAAAAGGTACATTTTTCTTCTATGAACTTTTTCTCTATCTGGCTTCGTTTAAAAGTTGCATGCGTTCACGTGTGTGCAAATGAAAAAATAAATATGCTTAGGATCCTCCCAGAAGAGACCTTTCCAACGGTTAAGCATGAGTGCCCTATGTTGCGCGGTTTCCGAGCAAAACGCCAGACAAACAGGAGAGAAACTATGTATTATTATTATAGATTTAACACTGAAAATTTTCAATTATTATGGTAGGTACGGAAGAAGGGAGGACCTAAAATCCATGGAATACTATACCCTAGAGAGACAGGAAATTCAGAGAAACTCTGAAGTAAAAGATTTAGGAGTTGTAATCAGTGGCGTATTAAGGGGAGCCAGGGAAGGCCAGAGTCCAGCTGTTATAGGGGGCCGTATATTCTTTGAATCATAACCACAACTTTTGACATATTGCATCTTAGTAAATGAACTTAGACTCGGGGCCTGAAATTTCGGAGTACTTGTAGTTGTACTTCTACTCAGTCCCTATGTACCTGAAAAAAAACAAGTATGTACATTTCAAGTACATTCTTGTGGCAGCTCTACTTTTACCTGCATTTCTCAGATGCCTATTCCTCAGATTATTTATCAAATTTCTTTCTGTTTCAGATATCTGTCGTTTCTCTGCCTTTTCTGCAGAAAATCTACATTGGTGCAGTATGGTAAAAAGTGGTGCCCAAAAAAGGAAGTTGAAAAGACTTAAAGAAGAGAAGGAAAGACAGGTTATTGCAAAAACTGCCAAGCTTTCACAGTACTTTCAACTACAAAAGGTAAGGCTAGATACTTGAATAATATAATAATAAATGATGAATTTGTGACAAAGAGTTAAAGATAAAAATATTTTTAATTGATTATACAGAGTGATCCGTTTGGGTATGGATAAAATAAAAACGCTGTGAGAATCTACCGGGAAGTGATACTGCGCTCATCTGTTGCACGTATGGTCATAAAATGTGGGAGTTTGTAACAGGCTATGCCATCCGCTGCCAGACGTACGAGCGCCATCTGCTGTCAGACTTATAAGATATATGCCAGTTTCGAAGATGGCGGCGAATGCACAACAACGTGCGAAGTGTGTCGTTTGGTTTGCTAAGTTTGAGAGTGTGACGGCGGTACAGCGTGAGTTTCGCCATGTGTATGGTGTTCGAAAAGCTCCTAAATACGACTCCATAGTGCAGTGATACCGCACATTTGAAGAAACGGGGTCTATTACTAAACCACATCCAGGTGGTCGTAAAAATTAGCCTCTCGTTATGACCTATGTCGTGTCCGGAAGAGGGGGGGGGGTCATGTTGAAGACTAATAAGGTTTGTCACAATCTACCATCTTTGTGGGCATTGTTTGCCAAATATTAAACTATACAATGTTACTGTTTCCATTTCACATCAATTTTATTTTATCCATACCCAAACGGATCACCCTGTATAATAGTTTCTTAGACATTTAGTTTAGTAATAAAAGACCTATTGTTAGTACTAACTTTTCTTTCTTATGCATAGAAAACGATATTTTGCAGAATTTAAATACTGAGCTTGTGATGGGAAAATTTAGTGATATGAAGCAAGGCAAAAGCTTTTGTAGACTGATGGTGGATGATTTTGTGATTAACTTTTGTAGATTAGTAGTGGACTGGTAGTTGTGTAATTGGCTTGGTGTCATTGTAGGAGCTTAGTATATCTGTATTACTTGCATTATTTGATTTAGAAATAAATGGTTTTATTTAGAAATGGTTTTATTAATTTACATGACTCGAAGATTTGTCTTGTTGAGGGGCCTAAGAATATTTTGGCACCAGGGCCAAAAATCCTTAATACGCCACCGGTTGTAATGACTGATGACGCAAAATTTGAAACACAACATAAGATAGCAATAAACAAAGTAAAAGGAATAACTGGACAGACACTGATAACCTTTGAAAGAAGGGATAGGAATATAATGATTCCTCTGTTCAAAACACTGATTATACCCAAGTTGCAATATTGCTTGGTCTTAACATTCCCATACAAAAAGAAGACATTAGTCAACTAGAAGGGATTCAGAGAAACTTCACAGCCAAGATCAATGGATGCAAAGAACTAAATTACTGGGAAATGGTTGTGAATTAAATTTATATTCACTGGGACGAAGAGGAGAGAACTACACCTTTATTTACACGTGGAAAATAATGGAGGAACTAGTCCCTAATCCTACTTTGAACCCTATAACCACTCAAACAGTGGGAAGTAGAAAAAGAAGAATGTGTTGAGTTCCCAAATTTAAGGATAGACAGAGAACATCCTCAACCCTGAAGGAAAATAGTTTTGTTGTGAGAGGACCAGCTGCCCAAGGAACTAAGAAACACGAGTGGTGTAGCAGTGCGTCTTCAAAAGAAGACGACGCCTGGCTCAGAACAATTCCATATGAGCCGGGAGTACCTGGCCATGTGAAGTGGCGAGCACAAGAAACCAACTCTTTCTTTCACCAGGCCAACTCAAGAGGAAGGGTAACAAGCTTGACCTCCGTGAAATGAGGAAACATCGCACGGCATATTTGAAGGGTTGAAAGGTATATATATATATATATATATATATATATATATGTCAAAATAGGTGCAGTGTGTAAGGAAGTGGATGTGGTGAATTTTAGCATGAAATCTGGTGTATGGCAAAACAGATTTGGGCATGACACAAAGTAAACAAAACCTTTCCTTCATTTTGCCATGGGATTGAGTGTTGTGCAACTCAGTTGAAAATGCTGTTTGGTGTCCAGTGTTACCAATTAAATAAGTGGTTTTCGTTCAAGTGCTTTAAAAAAAATAGTGTTTGGTGCATTCTTAACTAAATTACTTCGTGTTACTAATCATTCATTAACGAATATATTTCATTTATTGACTTTATTCATTACTATATTACTTGACTAAACCAAGGCTAGTGCCTTGTTTGTTTCCTGAATCTATTACTACACGAGGTTTCATAAGGTTGAAATTCCCTTGGTTTGCCTTTTTTGTTTTTCAAATCTATCAGAAACGAGGTTTCTTAAGGTTCATTTTCTCTTCCTCCGGGAGATCAGGTAGAGTGTGGTCACCCACCGTGGGAAAAAAGGAATTAAGTCGGTCGAATAGCGGACAGATAAGTTTCATTTAATACTTTTTCTTTAACAGCTCTTTCGTCAGTAGCTTAATTATATATTCATTTAGCATAAAATTATGTTACAAGAACCTGTTTCTGCGTTTCAAGAACATTTTTGCGGGTTTTCGCAGGTGACGGCACAATAAGCACGCGGTAGACCTACGTTGTAATTTATTAATTTCCAAACTCATTTTTTTTTGTTTTTTGTTTTTTTAACTAATTAAAAGCATGGCACCCCCGTCAAGTACTTGCAGTCGCTGTGAAGGGAAATTTGCCGCTTACGCTTTTACAATGGCTAATAATAATGAACAGTTAGTTTGCAGGTGGTGCTCAAGCATGGAAGTGTTGAGGAACGAGTTAGAACGTGAGAGGGAGGCCAGAGTGAGGCTTGAAGAAAGCGTGATGCTCCTGACGGCAAAATTAGAATCCCTTGAGACTCCAGTTACGAGCCCTCCTGCCTCAGTTTCTACTAATAATATAAATACTACTAATAGCCCTCTCTCTTCCCCTAGTTCCCAACCCTTCGTTCGAGTGCGTAATGGAGCACCATTGAGAAAACCTAAGACTTGTCTACCAGTAATAACAAGCAATAAGTTTTCTGTTTTAGGTTTCGAAGATGCTGATGAACCGGAAATACGACTCGTTGGCGATTCCATTGTTCGAGGGCAGCTCGAGGAATTCCGTGGGAGAAACCCTCGTCGTAGGCGCCGTTACTGCCACCCTGGTGCAAGGGTGGAGGATGTAACTAATAGTGTTGACCATTTTACAGACGGTACCGCCGAGGACACAACGTATGTTATTCATGTCGGTACTAATAACGTTTTAAATTCTAGATCCGAAGAACTGCTGGCTAGGTACAGGGACTTACTAGAGCGACTAAAGGAAAAAACTAATAAGATTGTTTTAACAGGTATACTTCCTCGAATTATCCAACGAAACGATTTCTACAGCAAGGTGACCTATATTAACAATAACCGAAAGTCTCTTTGCCAACAGGAAGGAGTGCATTTTGCGAATTTTTGGAACAGTTTCTACGGCAGGAGGGACTTGTTCCTCGGAGATGGACTTCATCTTAATGACGTTGGAGCTGCGCGTTTAGGAAGACTATTCCATAATACTGTCTCTTCTTTTCAGGCTGCCGTAACTCGAACGGTCCCAGCGTAAATTCCACAAATTTCCCCTGAGCTCGCGAAGATGTCGCAATTACAAACAATTTGAAGGTTCTATCCTTAAATGCTCGTAGCCTACGAAATAAAATTAACGAATTTTTTTCTTTAATTGCTTGTAAAAACTATGATTTAATTGCGATAAATGAATCGTGGCTTAGCACTGAAACACGTGACTTTGTAGGGGAGTATCAAATTAAAGGTTATAGACTTTTTCTTAAAAACAGAATAGGTAGGCGAGGAGGCGGTGTTATGTTGTATATCAAAGATAATATTGCGAACGTTATAGAAGTAAAGCACACAATTCCAGAACCGATAGATTCGACTATAGCAGAACTTAAATTGAACGATTTCAAACGATTTTAAATGGACGAAGCGTTATATCGTGAACTAAAGCGAATAATCGGTAGTGAGCAGACTTTAGTTATGGGTGACTTTAATTGCACCAACGTGAATTACGATACAATGCAGGGAGACGCGGAAGGTAATCGTTTAGTCAATTTTCTCGAGGATAGCTTTCTTATTCAAAAGGTTGGGGAACCTACGAGGTTGGACAGTATTTTAGATTCAGTAATAACTACGGATGATAGGCTAATTACTGATCTTCAAGTAATAGAACCGTTAAGCAATAGCGATCACAATATGGTAGAGTTTGTCCTCTCAGTAAGTCACTCGAAACCAACTAACTCGACTAAAATTCCTAACTTCCAGCACGCAGACTTTTGTAAATTTCGAAAACTGGGAAAACGTAATGGGGAACTCCAACGCAAAACTAATGTGGGAATCGTTCGAAACAGTATTTAGGACTATAAATGAAGAATGTGTACCGTACCAAATTAAGCGTGCGAAAGTAAACAACAAGCCTTTGTGGTTTACTTCTAGAGTAGGAGACATTATAAAGAGTAGAGATAGGGCTTATAGGTTACATAAGTGCGATAAAGACAATTTGTGGTTACGAAACAACTACATATCTCTAAGGCGTGAAGCGAAAAGTGTAATAAAAAAGTCCAAGCGCGAATTTGAAATCTCCATAGCTCGTGACGGTAAAGAAAACCCCAAGCGATTCTTTCAATACGCCAACAATAGAAATCCAGTAAAAAGTATCTTGTGGCCGTTGAAAAATGTTAACGGAGATCTAGTTTCTGAAAACAAGGAAATGGCTACCTTGCTAAACGATTTTTTTACGTCAGTTTTTACTATAGAAGATGTAACGAATATCCCTACGGTCATAGACATAATACCTTTTGATAATGGTAATATTTTGGATAATATCGTGGTTAGTGAAGGGGAGGTAATGCGCTATATTGATAAAATGAAAACGCGTAAATCACCGGGGCCGGATTCCATATATCCCATACAACTAAAAGAATTAAAAGATAGCATTGTTGTGCCTCTAACAAAGATTTTTAATGCGTCTATTTCTGAGGGGTGGGTACAGGGCCGTTTCTAGCCATTAGAGGGCCCTAAGCAGTATACCCATTTGAGGCCCCACCCCTCCATCCACCAACTCACGCCTTACTACATCACCTCAGCACACACAAAAAAAATGGCTGTGTTAATAAAAAACAATTATGAAACAATTTTAATGAAACATTTATGTCCAAAACAACAAATATGTACTTTCAGAAGACAAACAGAAAAAATACTCTTCATGAAATTCCTGAAAATTAGCTTATACATTATTTAGAATAAATGACAGAACTATGTATAAAAACATAATGCAATTATCAACTACCAAACAATTACTAACTCTACGATACAATCGTGTAATAGCTAACAGTTATACAGAACAGTTTGTATCTTCAAAATTTTTGCCTCCTAGATTTTTTCTGGGCGAAATCATCAATAACATCATCATATGAAATCTCCTGCCAACGTCCTGGTTGATGCTTATGATGCCAAGGCCACTGAAGCGATCCTGCCCATTGATGATCTGAGGTAGTTCTTGATTAGCTTCATCTTAGAGAAGCTCCTCTCGGCTGACGCTACTGTCACAGGTAGAGTGCAGGCAATTCTTAGTGCAACCCAGAGATTGGGGTATAGTTCCTCCAGTTGCTTTTGATGAATGAAGGAGAGAAGCTCCAATGCAGTCATGTTGTGTGAAGGTAAAGTCGGCAAGTTCTTAATTTCGAGGGCCAGTTCTCTTCCATCAATGTCAGAGTCAGCTCCAGAGCTCAGTATCTTAGAGAGTTTTCACACTTGCAGGACAAGTCTTCCTTGTTCATTGTGGTGAAGTTTAGGAGAACCCCAAATATGTCCCTCACATCATCTAATGTTTTGAATCTCTCATTTATTGACCCGATGGCACAATCCACCACCACATTGAAAAATTTGACTTCCAGCCTCTTTAAGGCTTCTGTAAATAGTTCGTCAGGAGCTTCGTAAGCCAGTGTTTTTTTGTGGATCTGAACCTCTTCTCCTTCAGCACAGCCTCCACATTCATTTCCTCACATATGTCCCTAGCTACGACTTGTGCTGCAACAAAGCTTGTGTTTCTGTAGCTGGTGAGTGAGTCTTTTGTTTTTGTGAGGAGGTTGACTGCCACATCAAACTGCATTGTAGGAGACTGCAGAAGTTTGCTTACATGGTTAACTGCATGAAGAATGTCATACCATATTACTGTGCAAATCTGAAAGCGATAAGACTCTACCTCCTCTGCAAGTGCTTGTGCTTCAGTCCTGGCTATGGCATCTGTGGCATTGTTTCTGACTTCCAACAGGGCCTTTCTGATGTGGCTCTGGTATCGCACAGCCTCATTGCTCTTAAGCCGGTTCTCCCACTTGGTTTCACTCCAAGACTTGAGTGTTATGTTCACGTGCTTCTTTAGGATTGTCCATCTCTGTGTAGCTGCTGCAAAAAGGTTGTACAATTTTTGTACGTTGCCAAAGAAGCTGATGGCATCTATGGAAGCTTCAGCTGCATCAGCCACTACAAGATTCAGAGTGTGAGCCCCACATGGAACATAGAATGCACGACAGTTCTTCTCTAATAACCTTGCCTGAACACCTTTGTTCTTGCCCTTCATGTTCGCTCCGTTGTCATATGACTGTCCTCTGCAGTCATCAAAGTGAATATTCAGTTCATCTAGTCTTTTCAGAATCAGAACTGATAAACACAGGCCTGTACTTTCTGAAGCCTCAAGAAAGCCCAAGAAGTATTCTTTTATTTCTGGTACTTCACCCATTTCAACAGTTCTGATAATAATCGACATCTGTTCTTGGTGGCTTATGTCTGGAGTGCAGTCTAAAATGAGTGAGTAATATTTAGCTTGTTTTATTTCTGCAACAATGGCATCCAAGATCTTCCCACTAATGGACCCAATGAGCTCATTTTGAATGATGTTTCCTAGGTAAATTGAATGACTATATTGGCCACTTTCGACTCTGCTGATGTGTTGTTTCATCACTGGATCAAATTTGGCAAGCAGCTCAACCTCCTTCAAGAAGTTGCCATTGTCTCGATTGGACAATGTAGAGGAAGACCCCCTGAAAGCAAGGTTTCTCTCTGCCAGTGATTGGATTATACTTACAAGACGTGAGAGAACATCTCGCCAGCGTCTTCGCTCTACCTCCATTAATGACATTTCAGTTTGGTCAATGGTCCTCCCAGTTTTTAGCCGCAGTTCCAGATCCTTCCATGTTGCCATGTTATCTGCATATTCTGAACTATTTTCATGGCCTTTCAGAAGCGAACCAACGTTTATCCAGTCTGAAAGTCCATCCGTAATTAGTTTGTACGACTTCCTTGAAAACAACTTGCAGCAGAAGCAATAAAGAGCATCATTCCTTCTAGAGAGCTTTTCACACTTGCAGGACAAGTCTTCCTTGTTCATTGTGGTGAAGTTTAGGAGAACCCCAAATATGTCCCTCACATCATCTAATGTTTTGAATCTCTCATTTATTGACCCGATGGCACAATCCACCACCACATTGAAAAATTTGACTTCCAGCCTCTTTAAGGCTTCTGTAAATGGTTCGTCAGGAGCTTCGTAAGCAAAGTGTTTTTTTGTGGATCTGAACCTCTTCTCCTTCAGCACAGCCTCCACATTCATTTCCTCACATATGTCCCTAGCTACGACTTGTGCTGCAACAAAGCTTGTGTTTCTGTAGCTGGTGAGTGAGTCTTTTGTTTTTGTGAGGAGGTTGACTGCCACATCAAACTGCATTGTAGGAGACTGCAGAAGTTTGCTTACATGGTTAACTGCATGAAGAATGTCATACCATACTACTGTGCAAATCTACTGTCCTCTGCAGTCATCAAAGTGAATATTCAGTTCATCTAGTCTTTTCAGAATCAGAACTGATAAACCCAGGCCTGTACTTTCTGAAGCCTCAAGAAAGCCCAAGAAGTATTCTTTTATTTCTGGTACTTCACCCATTTCAACAGTTCTGATAATAATTAATCGACATCTGTTCTTGGTGGCTTATGTCTGGAGTGCAGTCTAAAATGAGTGAGTAATATTTAGCTTGTTTTATTTCTGCAACAATGGCATCCAAGATCTTCCCACTAATGGACCCAATGAGCTCATTTTGAATGATGTTTCCTAGGTAACTTGAATGACTATATTGGCCACTTTCGACTCTGCTGATGTGTTGTTTCATCACTGGATCAAATTTGGCAAGCAGCTCAACCCCCTTCAAGAAGTTGCCATTGTCTCGATTGTACAATGTAGAGGAAGACCCCGTGAAAGCAAGGTTTCTCTCTGCCAGTGATTGGATTATACTTACAAGACGTGAGAGAACATCTCGCCAGCGTCTTCGCTCTACCTCCATTAATGACATTTCAGTTTTTGGTCAATGGTCCTCCCAGTTTTTAGCCGCAGTTCCAGATCCTTCCATGTTGCCATGTTATCTGCATGTTCTGAACTATTTTCATGGCCTTTCAGAAGCGAACCAACGTTTATCCAATCTGAAAGTCCATCCGTAATTAGTTTGTACGACTTCCTTGAAAACAACTTGCAGCAGAAGCACTAAAGAGCATCATTCCTTCTAGAGTACATCAGCCAGCTTCGCTTTATTTTTTCCCCATTAATTAATGTTCTGTACATGTAATGGTGATGAAAGCTTCTACCGTCCTCTCTTTTAGGGAATGTGAAATCTGGACTGATTTGAAATGGTCCTCGAGACACCAGATCTGTCTTCAAGGCATCTGACAGGACAACTGGCCAGTCATACGGATCAAGCGGTGGAGCAGATCTTGGTTCTTGTTGCTCAGTAGAAATGCCTGTGTGTGGTGTTTGAAGCTGAACAGAAGATGGGCCACTTGTTGGTTCATCAGGCTCTACTTCTACTGGTGTTTGAGGTTGCATAGAGGATGGTCCTGCTGTTGGCTCATGATGCTCATCAGGCTTTGCTGAGGATGGCTTTTCCAAACATTTCAGTAGTGCTCCTGAGAAGAATATAACATTACATATTCTGTTAGATTTTGCTAAAATACTCTTTCTTATCTTGTTTGATAATTGATCTGTGTGAACAGAATTTGAGGTGATGTGATCCATTAAATTTCACATTTCGAAATATTATAAATATTACAGAGACTAGCTTACTCTACACGATTCCTGAGCACTTGTCTAGCTTGATGGTCTACCTAACCTAGTTGCCTGAACTGTAATCATAAGAATATACAAGTGGCACATCTCACCTGTGCTACTGGAAAGCTTCTCCTCCTCTATTTTCTTCTTTTTCCGTTTTTCAGCTCCTGATGGATAATGTCGTTTCATTTTCCAAGATGCACGAAGTCACATCTAGTTAACCACAACTAATCTGCTAAAAATAATTATCAAGATAATAATAATAATAATAATAATAATAGTTTTACAATACTAGAAAAATTAAGCATTTAGGAAAGTATAAGCATATAGTAAGAATAAAGTTAAATAATATAGAAATAAGATCTCACAATAATTATTTGCACATAACGACCAAAACGTTTCGTTTGTCTCCGTTTTATCACATTTGTCTCATACAAAAACTTTAATTAATATGACAATAATAATAATAATAATAATAATAATAAAAGGATAATAATAATAATAATAATAATAATATTAATAATAACTTCAACTATATTCCTATTCTTGCCCACTGAGCTATGAACTGGGAGCCTGTCTAGTGGCCCCCTAGTAGCAGCGGGGCCCTAAGCGGCCGCTTAGTCTGCTTATGCCAGGAAACGGCCCTGGGTGCGTACCAGATAATTTCAAGTTAGCAAACGTGACACCTATCTTTAAGAAAGGCGATAAAGGTGCGGCGGGAAATTATAGGCCAATCAGTTTAATGTCTGTTATAGGTAAGCTACTGGAATCAATAATTAGGGATCGTATAGTCGAACACTTAGAATTGCATAAACTAGTTACAAATACGCAGCACGGTTTTAGGCGAAACAAATCTTGCTTAACTAATCTTTTAGAATTTTTTCAAAGCGTGGTTGACGTTTACGATAGTCATCGGGGGTGACAGGACAATTGCGTCCTGTTCAAGTGCGTTCCGGTCATTGGCATCCCTGGACAATTGCGTCCGGTTTTATTTCGTCCCGAACAATTGCGTCCCGGACAATTGCGCATTTCCCCAACTACTATATGAAGTTTATTTATTAGAGAAGTGAATAGAAAGTTCATTGTGACTTCATCTACGCAATTGTCCAGGGACGCAAATGACGAGGGACGAGTATGTTTGTTATTATAATTTTGTATGGGATATAATGCCCGGTTAGATTAATTGAATGCCCAGTTAGGTCAACTGTATGCCCTTGACGATTGGTTAGGTTAAGTTGTGATATTTTCGTTAAAACTAACGAAACTAACTTTATCTTAAGTGGACGTAACCCATAAAATTTGACAATGATGTTGCTGATGATGGATAAAGTTTTAGAGAACAGTTTCGAACAGAACTTATGAACATATAACAAGTTTAATAGGTTAAAATGAAAAGTATATTTGAAATATCTATACTAACTTTCTATTCACTTCTCTAATAAATAAACTTCATATAGTAGTTGGAGAAGTGCGCAATTGTCCGGGACGCAATTGTCCGGGATGCAATTGTCCGGGACGCACTTGACCAGGACGCAATTGCCCTAGTACCGTCATCGGGCGGTTGATGTAGTGTATTTAGATTTTCAAAAAGCGTTTGACACCGTACCGCACAAAAGACTCATTGAAAAAACTAAGGCTCATGGAATCAGAGGTGTAGTAATAAATTGGATCGAAGAGTGATTGCCAGGTAGGAAACAGAGGGTGGTCGTTGATGGAGCGGAGTCGTGTTGGGCTAATGTAGCGAGTGGCGTTCCTCAGGGTTCTGTTTTGGGCCCCTTGCTTTTTCTTATATATATTAACGATTTAGATGTCGGCCTAGTCAGTACAGTTTTAAAGTTTGCGATTGACACGAAGCTGGGTGGTAGGGCAATTAATGACGAAGATAGATGTAAAATCCAGGAAGATCTGAATAAAATCGTTGATTGGTCAGTCACATGGCAAATGAGATTTAACGTCGATAAGTGCAAAATTTTGAATATAGGTTCGCGTAACGGTAATTTTGCGTATAGTATGTCAGGGAAAGAGTTAACAAGCGTAGAGCAGGAAAAAGATTTAGGAGTTATAGTCACTGGTGATTTAAAAGTAGCGAAACAAAGTACAGCAGCGGTCAATAAGGCGAACAAAGTGTTAGGTTTTATAGCTCTGAATTTTGAGCACAAATCGCGCGATATTATAGTTCCTCTTTATAAATCATTAGTTAGACCCCATTTGGAGTACGCGGTCCAATTTTGGAATCCGCATATGCGCAAAGATATAGACAAAATCGAAAGAGTTCAAAGACGAGCAACTAAGATGATTCCGTCGCTTAGGTCAAAGTCGTATAGGCTTAAGGAGTTAAAATTGACTACACTCGAGACTCGGAGGCTAAGGGGTGATCTAATCCAGGTTTTCAAAATTATGAATGGGTTCGATAACGTAGATAGAGATAGCTTTTTTGAAATATCTCAATATAATAGGACTAGAAATAACGGGTGTAAGTTGACAAGTAGAAGGTTCGAGACAACAGTTGCCAAAAACTTTTTTACGCACAGAATAGTAAGTAGCTGGAATAGTTTGCCGGTAGAAGTAATTAGTAGCACGTCTATAAACATGTTTAAAAATCGATTAGACGTATATGTTGATAGATTGGGTATAGTTTAAGGTAGTAAAATTAAGGCTTTGTGGTGATAGATCCCACAGCTCAACACAAGTGTTGTGGGATACAGGGAGGCAGCATCTTGGGTTAGGGGATACTCTCTGTCCTTACACACCCTATTTAAAGAGATTCCTCTGCCGAGCGGTGCCCCCGATAGTGCTGTGAAGTATTGAAAAACTCATGATCTTCACTTGCCCCACAAGCACCTTTAAATGGGAGACCCAAAATGGGTGCACACACATTTCTACATTACTGTACAGTCTTTACAGCCACACCTACACTTTTCCTCCTAAGTATATATATTGTAATGTATATGGTTGTAAATTGTGACTTGGTCCGCAAGTGATATGGACCGTGACTTATTTTTGGTTGGCAAGGTACTGGTATTGATGGATACCGTAATGAAATTGACTGGATTCTTTGGACCTGATATATTTGCATGTCGGTTATAAATAGATATAGAGTGTAACATATTTGTGGATAGTAGTCTATTATGACTTGATCCTCTGGATCCAGAGATTCTATCTTTAGTTTTAAATTGATAATTAATTAGTTTTAAATTGATAATATACTTATTTAGTTTTATAAAAATTAGTCGTTGCCAATGTACAGGCAGTTTTTACATAGTCCTCGATGGACCGAAGTGGCCCCTAGTGTGCCCACTATAAAAATTTCTTATGTTCTTGTGGTTCGGAACCCACGTAAAATTGTAGGTCCTAGGGTTGCCAAGTCAACAGATCTTGAATAAAGGACACTTGCACGCTACCGTATATTCCATTGCTTATCATGATAAAAATTTACTTGTGCAATATTTTTTACAATTTCTTTATTATATTCATAGATAAAATATGTCTAGAAAGTCGTACACTCGTAAAATCACACTACTGTATTGAAATGAAACATTTTTAAATTTCTTTATTATATTTTGTGAATTAAAGACAGGAAAATATTTACAAAACATTATAATGAATGAAGCCTTTATTTATTTATAAAACTGTACTTATCTTGACTTATGCATTGAAGCGTTCACTGAACGCTTTAATGCATAAGGTTATTAGAAAAAAAAATTAGACACGAACAAGCCTTAACTTTCAGTAGCGCGACACGTAAAATAATGTTTTCTAACTTTCTAAGAGAGGGAAACCTAGTATATAATTAAGTATCCTTACCTAAGTATTCATCTGAAGGTATTCTTCAACTCATAAAAAATAGAATCACGTCAAAAACTCATGAAGCCGGTTTAATATGGCAATTTGGCAAAGCACAAAAAAATATGTTAGCGGGCGATGCCTTCCTCGTTCCTCTCCAGCAAGGATGACAATGTCAACGGGCAATGGGGGCAGGATTTGCCACTCTGATTTACTAGAAATCACATCTGAATGTTGAATCTCACTTCTCCCGATTAACGAATTAATTAAGTTTGAAAACATCTCCGTCTCAAATTTTTAGTGATGAATAAAATTTTGAGAGTCAATTACTGAATTAAAGGACATATGGCGTCCTTTCCGAGTTTATCAAAGGACAAGGACACATGAGCTGAAATAAAGAACTGTCCTTTGAAATAAAGGACACTTGGCAACCGTAGTAGGTCCCCTCCGCCACCACGGAGGACATGTACAATACACAATTGCAAACAGAGTTAGGTAGGTAGACCAGCCAGCCATGCGTGGATCCTAGGGTCTTTGTTGGTCTGAAACATTATAACATTATATAACATTATAACATCTACAGTAGCAGATGACCTTGGTAAGGACAACAAATTTACATAAGAGTATAACAACAAATGTCAGTGAAGATATATGGGACATATCGAGCTTCACGGAGACCAGCTCCCTGTAACTGTTACGAAGATCCTGATTGGCCAGAATTGGTCACGTGGGAACAACTGATCAATGTAAAGTTGCCACATTACCAAGGGCAATTTGGTTCCTTTGAAACCCGATGTGGGCCAGATAAATGGCAAAGTTTGGTAAACGATTAGGATTGTATCAAACTAATTAAATCTCTGAAGTAGGCAATACATATTGTAAATAAATAAATACTAGACCCACGGAGGAAGGGCAGACAATGTTTGAGAAATTAGGACCCAAGTAAAAACAGATTGTGAGTTGAGGTCCAAATTGAGAAATTTGGCAGAGATGACCAGATATGCATTACTTTTCAAACTAAATTGCTAATTGCAAGCTTGTTGAGTCCCCTTCTAAATAAATGGCATGACTAAATGGGCATGGGCATCACTTATTTCATTTTACATGAGATTTGGAGTCACTATAATCTATTGAAGTTGGCATACTATTTCTGCCAAATTTCTTATATTAGCTAAGGCCAAGAGTAGAATGTAAATGGATATATAGGCTAAGATCAGATAAATTCTCATGCTGCTGTAAATCAAAGATATCTCTACTGTATGCAGGGCAAGATTTGGATGTTATGTAAGAATATGGTGAGGTAATTGTTTCAGGGGACAGATATTTATAATATAATTCTATTTGAAAACACAATCAGTGGAGGCACTAAACAGCTTATCAGTTTGTGAGTAACTCCAGTTTGAATGGGTGTAAAGGACAGAAGGGCCCACCCATGGACGAGTAAAAAATAGCCAGACAGGAGGAATTCCTAGTTGGTACTTGCAAGCTGGTGCAAGTACAAAGTTCCAGTCAAGAGCAACGGAGGTTTCTCTGGAGTATCCGCAAATAGAACAATCCGTTTCAATTGTTGGTTGCCCAATGAAAGAAAACTAATTTATTTGGAAACTAAGCACAAGGGCTTGGTGTGCAGAAATAAGGTTTATTCATTCAGCGAGGCATTCTAAAAGAGTTTCTGGTATATACGTGTTAAACAAAGCGTAAATGAACAATACTTACATCTGGTGTTAACACTGGTATGGCCTGTATGACGATGACGGCCTATTAGTGTGGTTTTAGATTATGGTAGTGGGCACAAGTTATATGGAGTATTGCAGTTTAATGTGGAAGGCTAATCAATTTTGGTCCTCAAAATTTATTTCACTGGTCTGTGTAAATTTATTAAGAAATTGTGTACACGTCTAATATGGTATAATTGCAGGAATACTAAGTAAGTTAAGTTAGGTATTGGGCTCTAATTGCTAACTTATCACTAATGAGATTTTCCACTGTAACAAATTGGGTCATTTTGTGCTAACTAATTGAGAGTTAAATTTTGAATGTGGGAGTGTAATATTTTCTAGTTAGTTTTAAGGCTGTTCGGTTATATAAAATTATTTTTATATTTGGATATTAGTAGCCTGGGGTAGTATTAAGAAGTCACATCAGCTCTATGGCATCACAATTCTAGTTGATTGAAGCGCAAATGCGTGATATACTAAGGGTGTCCCAGGAGGAAATGTCAAGAATACACCATTTGACTCTTTGGGTATTTCTAAGTAGAAAGTATTATATCGACATGTGCCTGATTCCCAACCGTTACCGAGATACAGGCCTCTACATTTGGGCACCACCTCACTACGGCAGGGAGGTTACTACATAATTAAATCAACGGTTTCCGGGAAGGTGGATTGGACGTGGAGGACCTGTGGCATGGCCCCCTCGTTCGCCTGACTTATCTCCGCTAGAATTTTTGTCTGGGGGTTCTTGAAGAGTAACGTTTATCAGCGGGGTAAGCCCGAAACTAGGGAGCAGTTGGTTGCACGTATACAGGATGCGTTCATAAACCTCAGAAATGAACTTCCGCGTTTTCCTTGGCAAGACTCGATGGATCGGAGGCTCGCCGCGTGCATTGAAGAAGGAGGGGGTCACTTTGAAACCATTCTGCAATAAGTGCAATAGTGTATTGTATGTTTGTACTTTTTGTAAACCACAAGTGTCATTAAATAGTATCTCAGATCGCCTTTTATTATGTTTTAATTACCCAACTGTAGAGGCCTGTATCTCGGTAACGGTTGGGAATCAGACCCATATCGATATAATACTTTCTACTTAGAAATACCCAAAGAGTGAAATAATGCATTCTTGACATTTCCTCCTGGGACACCCTATATATATATATATATAATATATATATATATATATATATATATATATATATATATATATATATTGAGGCGTCGAGCGGCACAATGACGAATGTGCCAAAACAAAATTTTGAGGAAAACGGCTTTAAAGTTGAATTTTGATTGTTTTTGTTGCATTTTTTCTGTAATTTTATGGCGATTAAATGAATGAATATGTAAATGAAAAAAAGACGACCTTGTACATGATAGATGGAAGGTTGAAATTTACTATGGCATAGAAAACGGAATTTTCGCCCGTTGGTTGATTCTTCATGTGCCGCGCGACGCCTCAATTACATATATGAGAGAGAGGAGAGTTACAAGGACAAGAAGGGGAAGCCTCAAAGACCTTTCGGTCCACTCGGGGAAGTTCCTGTTGTTAAACTAGTTCACTTTTTTAGCTATTCTAGCAGTAGCAGAAAAATTAGTAGAAAAGCATAAGGATCTCTCCCCACCAAAGGTGGGTACGAAAAAAGGTTGAAAAAATACCTTGACCCTGGAAAAGTAGCCATGGGAATTTTACAGAAAAGAGGATAATATATAAGCTCTACAATTACGCTATGCACACGTTGAAATCGCACACGAAATAGCACCACTGTATGAACTAATCAATAATATACTTGTGCCGATCCCACATCAACCACTTGACATTGTCACAAAAACCTCGAACATATGGCTTTGATTTTATGCGAAATATTTACAGCTATATTTACCGAGGTATTGGTCCAACAAAGACTGCATGACCCACTTCAGGCTAGCCCCAAAATGATTAATAAAAAGAGGTAAAGGTTAAACTCTTCACGTCTACACCCATGTACACGCAAAACCATCACGCCGACAAAGTGATGAAATTATTTTATTGGAAAGGGGTGGGAACGGGAATTAAGAGCAGGAAGCGGATATTTCACACCATGCCCTCACCCGTCACGCGCATCCAGCTACCCAAGAGAAAGAGAAAAAAAGAAATCGCGAGTGCAGAAGCGCAACTCCACCTCACCTAATCCATGCCATGCATTTCGGGGGGGGGGGGGGGGGGGGGGGGGGGGGGTTACTCACGTACGAAACAAAATCGAATAACTTAAACGTAAAATAACAACCAACGATCCTCCTTGTTTATTCCACTTCAACCCCGTGGGGGCCAGGCCCTTTAGCTAGATATTAGGATGGCATCATACACGAGGCGTGAAAATGTATTTGCAGTTGCTTTCATAAACAAATCCTTCTCGGTTTTACGTACATTTCTGCTCTCTTACAGTAGGAGAGAGAGAAAAAAAATAGACATCACTATGATTGTCCTCAAGAACAAATGACAAAACTCGCGAATAGAATGCCAGAACGTGCGTCACCTTTCCATAATGGAAAGAGAAAAGCAACACGATTCTAAATATATTGATTCGATAAACCCGTTATTATTTACTGACTTTTATTATCAAATAAAAAATTATGGAAAAACTAAAGGTGTCTATTTACTTTTGTCAACCCTCTGTATATATGAAGTGGGGGGGAGGGGAGATCTGGCCAGTGACATCTGAATAAAGGTAAGTACAAACTCGTTTTTTGCCTCTTCGTTTCGGGAAATTCCAATATTTTCAGCAACAACTTTACATTCGCGAAAATAATTTCGATATCTCATAAGTTGAGTTCATCGGTAGAAATGTTTGTCTACTCTATGAGAAAACCTCTAATACAAACCTTTACAGTCAAATTTTACGGTCTGTGAAACGTAAAAAGGGAAAAAAAAGGTTAAATATGCCGTGATTGGATTATTGGTAGGGTTGTAAACTACCTGGTTCGATAGCGATGGGTTCGGTTGAGTTAAATTATATTACTGCGTTCCGGTTAGGTCACACTGGGTTGAGTTCGATAAAATTTAAATAGGCTGGGTTAGTTTCGGTTTTCAGCGGTTATATTTCCGTCGTGAATAATTAACGCATTCGCGAAACAATTTTCGACGTCATACGAATTTGGTTCGTCAGTAAAGAAAATGTTTATTTTCAAAAGATATCGTGACGTCATAATAGATAATTATCCTCGCAATAAATGGGAATTTCAATTGGAATTTTTATCTTAACATTATTATAAATCTAAACTAAGTTTACATTATTTATTGAAATTAAGCCGATTGTAAAAGATAAAAAATAAACAAATGTTACTTTTTATTTCAATATTAAGCGGTAAGAAACGCAATATCAATTTAAAGCTACAAACAATATGTATAAACGGAAAGTTTGAAATTGCGATATTCTGAGTGCTTGGTCCAGTTTGCGTAGAGCAGGCTTGAGTCTGTGGCGAGAATGGATGCATTTTTGCTGCCTCGGGGAGGAACCAAAAACTTTCGGTGCATCTTGCTCCTGAAAAGTCACGCACCCTGACCTATAAAACCAAGAACGTTTGCAATGCAAACTAACGACAAGTGCTCGTGAAAGGAATATGGATTGGAATACTTATTGGAATATGATAAAGCATTGTTGCTTCCACTAGTCATACATCTGAGTACAGGAGCCTCGTTAGTATACTAACCGTCTATACACCTGGCAATGACGCTGCAAGCTGAATTTTATATATGGGATGAATTTCACAATTAAACACGTGAAATGAATGAATGATGCAAACTCACAGGAAAAAAGAAAAATGATTCCAAGGCCTTTCCCTGACGAGGTGTACTTCCGAATACACGAAAGGCCTTGAAATCATTTTTCCTTTTCCCTGTGGGTTTGCATCATATATTATATATATATATATATATATATATTATATATATATACACAGTTATATATATATATAGAGAGAGAGAGAGAGAGAGAGAGAGAGAGAGAGAGAGAGACTATTATTGTACTGAACCTGTAACTCATTTCGTCAACAAGACCAAAACATCGACACTAAAAAACTAACTTGACCAAACCTATCTTAACCTAACCTAACCTAATAATAATTTGTCGATACAATGTCAAGTCGATCGGATGTCGTTAGGCCGATTGTACGAACCTAATGTTTATTCCTATCTTAACTGATAGAATAACGAGTGTCGCTAATATGGATTTCCCTTAATTCTATTTTGTTTATTCCTTTCATTTGAATTACTTAATCCAAATTGGTTGATTTAAACGAGCGTTTTAACCTTTATTGTCAGCAAGTTAAGACGAGACATTCAAACAACATCCGAATCCTTCCTTCGCCTCGAACGGAAGTGGTGCTGAGAATCGACAACAGCTCAGGTGCGTTCCAGAGTTTCTTCGAGGAACTGTCGCTCCTCACCCGTTAAATAGTTACGACTCCGGAAGTCCAATTAAGGCTTTACGCGGACATACAGATACGCGGGTCGTCGCCCCCAACTGGAAGATGATCGAAGGGGACCCAAATGTGGGCAGCAGCAGATCAGGAGGGAGGGTATCACACACGAAACATGAAAATGTATTTGAAGTTGCTACAAGAAACAAATCCTTCTTGGGTTTAGGACTTTAGGTACATTTCTGTTCTCTTACAGTAGGAGAGAGAGAGAGAGAGAGAGAGAGAGAGAGATTCGTTTATGAAACAAAATCGAGTAACTTAAGCGGAAAATAACAACCTACAATCCACCTTGTTTACTTCACTTCACCCCCGTGGGGGCCAGGCCCTTTACTTAGATAGAGCTTCGGGTGGGAGAGGGGGGATGGCATCAAGACCCCCACAATACATAAATGGCAAACGGAGTTTTAATTATGCGAGAAAGGAGCCATATATATATATATATACACAAACTCAGAATGGTCCCCTGAGAAACTTATATGTTAAACACAGACCGTGCTGGTGAGGGAAGCTATATTTATGGGATCTCTTTGCGAGAGACCCGTTGCCCACGTCGGGCTAGCATCATGAAAAAGAAAAACTATGGTATTTGTCATTTACCATTACTTATTCGGACTATAGTGGATTTAATTTTCCCAGAAGAGTTCCTTGTTCCATGCACGGTCTGTGTTTAACATATATATATATATATATATATATATATATATATATATATATATATATATATTATATAATATATATTATATATATATATATACACAGTATATCTATATATATATATATATATATATATATGAGTCCCAAAAATGAGATTTTAATGTAACGAACGAAGGTGGCAGAAAAGACCGTTTTGGGGGCCATTATCCGGTCATCGATCATATTCGGAGACGCAAAAAGATTCATTAAATTCATTCATAATTTAACGACTTCGTTTCTGCGCAGAAGAGATGAATTAAGAAGGCAGTTGGAATCTTTTTTTCCCAACTTCTATATAAATTATTCATCACATATCTTATTCATATGAATATAGCTTCAATTTTCTTTACTATCCCTTCTATATTCAATACCAACTTATATATATATATATATATAATATATATATATATATATATATATATATATATATATATTATATATATATATATATATATATATATATATAATATGCGCCTCGGTGGTGTAGTGATTAGCGTCGCTGACTACGAATCCATCGGCCCCGGGTTTGAGATCCGGTGACGGCAGCCGGCGCGCAGCAAAACCCAGCTGTTCATCCTTCCACACAAAGAAAGTGGTTGGTAGATAAATGGGTACCCTGGGTGGCCAAGTGGTTAAGACCCGCTGGACTGCTGGTAGGGCTTGGTTCGGATTCCACGTTAAACTGTAGGTCTAAGGTGGAGTGCATAGCTTGACCTTCGTCAGAATGAACAATTCTGGCGGAAGCTAACCAAAGGTCATATATAATCTGAAAGGATTTAAGGAATGATGAATAGTCAATGTGCCACGTGAACTCTTATCGGACTCTACACTGGGGCAAATCAGGTTATTTAGCAACGACAATTGAAAAGGAGAATGGTACACTTTCATTTTATCCCAGTTAACGGCAATTTAAACGTCATAATAAATAGTAAGAATCGATTTTTGGTAAATCTCCTTTAACGTGTGATTCGGAAGAAATATGAGAGAGACTTAAATTAAAACGGTTAAAGTTTTAGGCCATTTTAGGTAATTTTAATTAAGTCAATTTAAGCCACTTTAGGTTACTGAAATTTCCATTTATAAGCGCTCTAATGATAAAGCGCGGCTTCCGAATGGGACGGCCTTCTTATATCGTAATCTCTGTAATCTTCTTTGGGCCTATTATAATAAGATCTTGAGCTGCTTCCCGCATACCACTATATGCCCACATACCAATGAAAACACCATTACTTTGTGTTTTCCCCCTTTCCTTAATCAAATTTATGTCTCGGGAACTGATTTTTGTAATTTGTTTCTTGTGTGTGTGTGTATATATATATATATGATACACACAAAGCAGATAGGATCCAGCTTTAGGACAGGATCTAGGGTTTAAAGCAGCCTAGCCCAGCTACATTTAGAACCTCAATATAAGCAAAAGACTCGCTGCCTTCACGTCAGATTGAATACATCAAAGAAAAAGGGGTAACTATTATATTTTTAGCCAAAAACCAAAACTTAAACCTCAACTGGCAGAATTGAGCGTCCACTTTTCAAGGCACATGACATGTCAGTTTCATATATATATATATATACCGTTTATTTTTCTTCTTATTGTCTAAATCTAGTTTATACTGACTGAAAATTTGTAGTAAATAAAAACGCAGTTATTGGACTAGTTTATCTCTTTATGAGACTTGATTCTATTGAATTGAGAGAATCCAGTGTAAGCTGTAATGGTTGAACTGAACCTCTAAATCAATTGCATAAGAAAAAAAGCTGTGGTTCTTTTTAATCGATTTGAGCGAACAAAGCTTTTGACTGTAAGAATATTATATTCCTGCTTTGCTGCACTGACGACTTTAGAAGTTATTTAGAAGTTTGCGAGTTACTTACGAGCGGTAACCGTCTTTGGACACAGACTGAGTCACACTACAACATGCATCACATGACGCGCGCGCAGCATAACCAGTTCGGGAACTTTTTGAACACACCTCGTATTTATTATCTTAGTAGTGACCCGTTTCACGCAGTATAAATTCGGCTTGCTCTTCAAACTTAATATTAAACATGTATTTTTAGTTAGCTGTTTTCATACCTTATAGTACGCTTTATGATCTCCCGTACATAATCTACAGCGAGGGTACCCAAACTGTGGTACCGAGCTACTGATGGTACGCGAGCTACTGCTTAATGGTACGTAAATATACAAGGTGTCCCATAAGTCCGGTCTCACGGGAAAATTTATTTTAAATTAAATTTACAAAAGTAAAACAAATGTTCAAATTGATGTTTTGTTTGGGGACCTTTTTCCCGCCTCCGTGTAACTCACTTCTATATTAACCATTGCGTGTTATTCTACCTGCAACGAGAAAAAGGTCCCAAAACGAGACATTAATTTAAACATTCGTTTTAGTAAATTTTGTAAATTTTATTTTAGAAAATTTTTCCTATGAGACCGGACTTATGGGACACCCTGTATAAAAAATAAATCTGAGTGAACCATAAAATAAAACAAAGGTAAATTTAGAGTTTTTAGCGTGGACAAGTAAAAACAACGATAATTTGAGGGCGGGGTATACACTATACAGTAAACGTTCCGTTTTGCTGTATAGGTGATACGGAAGAAAATAAGTTTGGGAACCCTTGACCTACAGTCAAGGTGCAAGCGGATGGTACACGCTAATTTTCGAACGCATTCGAGAAAGAATTCCGGTTCTGAATAACTTTTGTGTTGAATTTCTATCGAAGTTGTAATTAGCAAATTTTGTGCATGCGAGCAATGAGGTTTTCCTATGTCAATAAAGCAAGTTTTATGAATCTAGGCAACAAACAAAATATACATTTGAATGAATGGCGTGATACATTAAATAATAATTTGAAGTAACAAAATTCCTCGGTATTATAATGCTAATGCCTGACAAATAGATTCGTTAAGGAAGACTCCCATAATTTATATGCCCACAAAAGATTTTCAGAAATACTTTAAACTTAAATATATTGCTAACACATTATTATATAACCTTGCCATTCAAATTCATGTTCTTTGTATAATGTTGTTGTACTCTACTCTTAAACAGCATCGCTGTTATTCAAAAACGGGTCAAAAGAATATTAACTAATTCTGAATTATGAATTCTATGCCGATACGAATACATCTTTCCAAACGTTCAAACAACTTCAAAGACTGATGATGTAAGTTATCCTCAAAACATTTATATTCCTACTCAGTTGAGGAAGGAAAAACTCGAGTCAAACTTACCATCAAGTTGCGCCTCAACCTCAGCTGAGATTATAACTACCCTAGAAAATCAGCCATATTTGTTCGATTGAAATTATACTGGTTGGCCCAAGTCGCAATCGGTTCTAATTAAAGCGAAAATCGATCTAGCGGATTTTATATAAGGAAAGAATATTTGTCGAGATGGTTATAGTTTGAACTTTGAATAATTAATAAATACTTCTAAACTTATTATAAACTGTTTACTTTGATTTTTTTTGTATTTTCGCTTGGGACTTATGGGCCACCCTGTAGAAAGAATTGAGCACATTTAAAACTTAAATTTAATCAAGACTATGACACTGAACTTACGTTTAAATGCAGAGTAAGTACGTACGATTGATGGCTCTTCCTATAAGCAGTGGTGTAGTGCTAAATAAAGAAGTGAGGGAACGCATTTTGAAAGTGTTACTCAGATGCGGGGGGGGGGAACAATGGCGAGCGCGGCGAGCCCATACAGCTGGGGGTCCGGGGGCACTGTAAGCCCCCCGGGAAATCTTTTGAAATCTGACCAATTTCAGGGATATTTTGAGGTCATATGCACTGGATATTAGGATATATTCCAAGGTTGAAGATGCAGTATTTCCAGTGTCATTAGATATATGACATCCAGTACGATCAATAAAAATAGCTAACAACTGGAATGATTAACTAAAAAAAGTTAACAACTGGTACGCCGTGGTGACTGTTTCACCAGATCTTTATAGGCTAGCATTGCCTCAGTCGAAGCTAAAAGAAATGAAGCAGTTAATGATTCTTTCTCATATTTTTTCTAGGGGTGGGAATTAAAATTTCATGACGTTAGAGATTTGTAAGTTCGGATTTATTTGAAATAGTGAGGGAACGCCGTTCCGTCTACCAAAAAAAGTAAGGGAACGCCGTTCCCACGCGTTCCCACAGCACTACACCACTGCCTATAAGTGTCTAAGTACGAACTGTAAATATCTTCATACCTGCGTGTAGTTTCACTTCAATGCTGCTTTTCTCATTTGCTGATCCTTCCATTCTGCCCTTGCTTGAATTTTTTTTTGTGAATTTCAGATTATATTAGATGTACTTTGCAATTCCCTTAATAATAATAATAATAATGATCATTGAGGAGGGCCAGTAACTGGCACAGCGCCTCAGGCCAGACTAATGCGGCCCCTTTGCGCTAACTCCCAGATTATTATTACCAGCACCATCGGGAGTCGAACCCCCGACCTCAGTGTCTACAGTTCGCTTATAGAAAAGAGTTTCCCTTGAGCTACGGGCGCTGGCTCTCGTAATAATAATAATGTTTGGGATCAACTTTCTTTGTAATGATAGAGGTCACGTGGCGAAAATCGTTACATCATCAAACGCAGAAGACGATCATCCGTTTACCTAATGAACAGACCCCACATCGCTATAGCAAAGGTTTTTATTTCGTATGGCTCAGTGTCAGTATAATATGCACAGCTGATTATAGCAGTGATGTCACTTGATGCCTCCTTTTGTTTTATATATACTGTATATTAGTGGTGGACCGGATGTCAGTTTTTCAACATTTGCGGATGCGGATCTTTAATTTCAATATCCGCGGATGCGGATATTTAGTTAATCTATCAATATAATATAATTATGAATATATGACAATTTTTCAAATTTCGTGATATTACTGTTATGGCAGGCAATACATAAGAATTAAAATTAATATTAATGGTTCCATTATGATAAAAATAATAACTTTCTCAAGAGTTTCAGCCACAGAAAATTCAATAAAAGAAGTTTCATTCAATTTTCTGTGTTACTGGTCAGGTATTTATATTTTGAGGTTTATATATTTGTTTGTTCATTAATAAGTAATACTTTACATGAAATGGGCATGACTGGGCCTTATAAGCTACTTTATAAGCTAATTTAATTGTAAATTGCATAGTTTATTAGAGGTAATATCCGCATAACATCCGCAGTCAGAAGTGCAGATGCGGATGTTAAAAATGATGCGGATATCCGGTCCACCACTACTGTATATATACTTACGACGGAAAGAACGCAGTATCAAATGTCGGTGCTAAAATTATTTCCAAATTACCAGAGATACTGTATCGTTAGCTATATTTTACAGATTTTTTTAAGAAACAATGGTTTTGTGTGCATAAAACTGATAAAAAATGCAAACTTGGAATGTCGAAAAAAGTATGGTCCAAATATTTAATGGAGAACACGGCCTCTTAAATTTAATTTGTTTCTCACTTTTTACAATACAACACAAAAGCAGCTTTTGTTTTTTATTCCAATGTTATTGACTAGTAAATCTTTAACCAAGTTAATAATGTACGAGGTGACAGTCTCAATGAGTTGTTACTTCTATTATCTATAGCCTATGGGTCAATAGGCTAGGTCTTATGTTTCTATAGCCTATAAGATTTGTAGGCCTAGTCAGCCTAGAATAGGGCTATGACTCCTGCAGTCCAGTGACCAGTAGGTTATATAGAGCCTGTAGGGCTACTGTAGGCCTCTAGGCTATTGGTCCAGGGCCTCTAGACGGTATCTATTAATCCTGTAGGCCTATAAGATATAGGATTTGCACATGTCTTATAGATGACAGCCTACATTAAGGACTAACAATCTACCTACACTCTTTCTTCGAGTTTGGATAATACTGAATAAGTCCCTACCTAGCCTATGTAACTTACAATATCGAACAAAAACTTTGGTAATTATTCGTTTTAGTGCTTTTCCTCCTTTCTGAACCAAAAACACATTTTCCTGGTGTTTTGTGTGTGATTTGTTCAATCTGAACTTCGTTTCTTTGGGAAATGAGCCATTTTTGAGAAATTTTAAAATTGAAAATTTCTCAAAACGGCTCATTTCCCAAAGAAACAAAGTTCAGATTTGAGCAATCACACCAAAAAACACCAGAAAAATGTGTTTTGGTTCAGACCTAACCTAACCTAACCTAAACAGACCTAACCTAACCTAAACAGACCTAACCTAACCTAAACAGACCTAACCTAACCTAAACTGACCTGACCTAACCTAAACTGATTGGGTTTTGTTGCCAGACCGTAATATCCAGCTCTTCACGTCTTTCCAACAACACTCAATATTTTGAATGTGAATGGTGTCTTCCACGAACCGCTGTGAATGGTTGACTGTCCGGTGAATGTAGCCTAGATTTCCAAGTTGAGAATACGCACGCCACTCGTCGGAATAGATTGTAGTCCCAGGCCTAATATGTTGCTGGATCAGGCGAACAAGTTGTTGCGTCTCTCTGAGGAACCGCAAACAACAGTAGTTTTTTGAACTGCGTTCCAAGGTACCAAAAACCCAGGCAATCGCAACCTCCGCAAACCATAATGAAAACCAGACTAAAGCATTCTTGAATGATATGTATTATGAGAGATTCAAAATGTACGTCTCTGATTGGTCAGATAAGGTCACGTGAAACCAAAACGAGATGTAATTGGTTGTTTTGACCTATGTTTCCTAATTTTGCCACGAGATGTCTCCCCATAAAACTGGAGAGGGCGACGTTCGTTAAAATTTTAACAGCGTTAAGAGCTAAATACTCGGTCAATGGCCTATAATGGCTGCTTTTTACGTCTAAATTTTTTTTTTTTTCATAAAAAATAATTATTACATTTCCTTGATTTTTATCAGTTTCCCTGAAGTTTCAAGGTGTCCTGAATACGAATGTATATGTTAAATTGTCATAGAATGTCTCCTTCTATCAAAAACGAACAAAGCATTAAAACGAATATTAACCAAAACTTTACTCAGTATTGTTACATTACGTATCTTTCAGACTTTTAGCTTTAAGGTTAACCTTAACGATGGTTAATTTAATTGACTGCCCAATAAAATAATCGCTAAGTAAAGTTGGATGCAATTAATAACGTTAAATGAGATATGGTGTTCATTAATTCCTTCATGCGATATTTTCACTTACTTTTTTATGTACTCGTACATTATTAGCAAGTTTAAACTACACATAAAGGCATTATATACAGAAAAACATTGCCGCAATGCAAGTTATTTTAGATAACACAATCACTACTAATTAAATTTATACTGGGCACTAACAGGGACAACTCGTATCAACAACTCTTGACACATGAAAAACTTAACATGCGCACACAGGTGCGCAGAAACTTTTATTACATTCAATTTAATTTAATAAATAATCTTTGTTAAATGTAAGTTTCACTTACACGAAATATACTTTCACATTTATTTACACAAAATTAAATGCATATAACACTCATAAAATTACTTATTATTATTAAAAAAAATCTATTTTACAAAATTGACAAAGGGTATTTGTGATCAGTAGAACAGGCAGAAAGCTCTACATGCAGTCAATGATGAACGTGCGAAGTTGGTGTCTTTCATTCATTTGATACGTTCAAAAGTTTCTTAATTTAATTTTTGTTTTTGTGGGGTTGTTTAACTTCTTTCACAACAGCTAAGGTCATATGACGGAGAAGACCTACTGCTTTATGTGGGATCAGGGGCGTACCTAAAGTACAGGGTGTACATAAAGTCAGGATCTATTTTTGTGAAATAATTATTTTTTCTATTTTTCTTTTCAGAAGTCCTTAGAATGAATACAGAAGAGCGTGTGGCAATAGTAATTTGGCGAATCGAGGGAAAGAAATACAATGACATCAGAGAGAAGTTTAGAAGGAGATTTCATAAGTCGGGGCCAATAGACAAGACAATACGAAAATTGGTGAACAAATTTAAACGAACGGGATCTGTAAATGATCAAGCAAGATCAGGACGACCGTGTATGTCAGATCTTACCGTGAATGCAGTACGCGGAATTATCACTGAGGAGCCACGTACGTCCGTTCGTGCTGCATCACATAGACTCGGCCTCCCGACGTCATCTGTGCACAAAATTCTGAAAGTTAATTTGCAGAAGAAAAGCTATCATTTGCAGTTTTACATGATTTACATGAGGAAGATTTCCCTCGACGAAGTGCTGTGTGTGCTGATCTCGTAGAACAAATCTGGAGTGATAATTTAATGGACAACATTCTCTTTAGTGATGAAGCCACTTTCCATACGTGTGGAAAGTAAATCGCCATAACTGTCGAATTTGGGCAGATGAAAGACCGAATGATTTCGTCCAAAATTGGGAAAGAGACTCACCTAAAGTTAATGTCTGGATGGGTTTAACAAAAATCTAAGGTTTATGGTCCTTTTTGCTTTGCTGAAGCTACAGTTACGGGGCTTATTTATCTGGACATGTTGCAGCAATTCCTTGAACCTCAGCTGATTGGGGATAGGATTGTTAGTACCGTCGCCTATCAACATGATGGTGCTCCTTGTCACTATGCCAAAATTGTTCAGGATTATCTAAATGGACGTTTTCCAAATCGCTGAATCGGACGCGGAAGCAACAGACCTTGGCCAGCGAGATCACCAGATTTAACCCTTTAGATTTCTTTGCATGGGACTTTATCAAATCGCACGTCTATCAGACGAAGATTACGAGTCTTGAAAACTTACGTACACGTATACGAACTGCTGCAGATAACATAACCCCGCAAATGCTCCAGAATGTGTTTAGAAATGCTGCGGAACGATTTGAGCTGTGCAGGGATACTGATGGGCGTCACGTCGAATCCTACTCTTAATTATTTAATAAATGTTACCACTTTATCATGTTATGATTGAATTCCATATAATTTCCAAGTGCTTCACAAAAATAGATCCTGACTTTATGTACACCCTGTATTTGGCACACGGGGCGGATGATTCCTTTGGCACCCCCCATAAATAATTTTAAAATTTAAACTCACAGAAAAATATATTATGTTTGCAAGTAGATTTTTAAACAGTACAGTACTGTCATACTGTCATAAGCAAATTGGAAATAAGAAAAATGCAGGACATTAAAAATTCAGTGAACAGGTAATACTGCATTTTATTTTATACAAAAAACACAGGAAATCCAGTCTCAAAGCTCAGCCTATTCTTTAAAGATAAATAGAGAGGATTCACAGTCTCTGCTTTCGAGCCTTAGTTTCTGCAAATTGATCAATGACCTCATCAAAATTCACCTTCTTTGCACATTCATGTTCAGTTGAAAGTAAAGCCAGATTTGTCAATCTTGTCTGACTCATGGGCGAGCCAAAGAAATTTTTTATCAATTTCAATTTGGAAAAACTTCTTTCACATGAAGCAATAGACACACAGACATTCAAAAAGAATCTCAAACATAGTGATAAGCTTGGCAAAGATTCACAAAAATCCCATTTCACAATAAACTCCAGAAACTGCAATGCTGTCCATTTCTTTGCCTCTTCAATGCTGATTTTGGCAGCTTCCAAATGCCTCCGAAGTCGTCCAATTTCCACACTGATATCTTCATCGGAGAATTTATCGAAAATCTGAGTCAAATTTGGAATATACTTCCGAAGTTCTTCTTCTGTTGCAACAACCAAAGTGTTTGGCTGAATAACAGCGAAGATTGACAGAATTTGATCCATTGCCTTAGAACGAATCTCCAATTCTTGATGAAAGTGATCAAGACATTCAAACATAGCCTTTTTTAAATGTAAAAAACTTCACTTTTTTCTACGTGAAGGTCAAAATATAATAAAAACCCACTCTAATAGACAGAGTTTATTTCCACAACAGTTTCGATGCCCACTGGCATCCTCTTCGGGTGGATACAGAAAAACGAGGATGCCAGTGGAAATAAACTCTGTCTATTAGAGTGGGTTTTTATTATCATATAGCCCTTTTTACTTCCTCTGGCAATGTGAGACCAGCATCCTTTGCCATCTCTCCTGGCATCCTTTTTCGGAGCTTTACTCTCCCTCTTCTCTCCATAGAAATGTTCATTTCCTCACATTTTGTAGTTGCATAATGAATAGCCCTCTCCACAGTTTCATTGCGCTGATCTTCAAGAAACAGTTTTAGAGCTTGGAGCTTCACAATGCACTTTTCAAGGCTGATTCCAACTGTTTGCAAATACTTTTGTGTGGGATTAATTTCTTCCAGGACTTCACACCAGAAAGAAAGGTAACTCAAAAAAGAGAAATCACATACAGCAGACAGCAAAATCTGAGCTGATCCTCTTGTGTTCACATTTTCTTTGTGATCGCACAGTACTTCAAGGGTTGAGGTCAGCTTTTCAAAATTTGCCTTCACTGGTTTCACAGTGTCATAATGATCACTCCATCTTGTCTGGGAAAGTCTTTTGACTGTCATGCCTACATTCTCCATCAGCACTTCCCATCGATGAGTTGAGACTGAAAAGAAGGAATAGACTCTCTCCAAGGTTCCAAAAAAAGTCATACATGAAGAAATGCTTCCAAATGAGTGCACTCCGCAAAGGTTCAGAGAATGATTTGTACAAGGCACAAACAAAGCCTTGGGATTAATCTCTCTGATCTTTGACTGAACACCACCATGAATCCCAACCATAGTTGCAGCGTTGTCATATCCTTGACCACGGCACAGGTTTATGTCCAGTCCATCTCTCTCCAGATGTCTCAGGATATCCCCTGTGAGCTCAGCAGCAGTCTTTCCGGCAATAGGGAAGAAGCCCAAGAATTATTCCTTTACTTCAACTTTGTCACTTCACACATCTGATCAGTGTGGGACACATCAGGAGTGCTGTCAAAAGAATCCCAAAATACTTTGCTTTCTTGATATCAGTCACTATTTTCTCTTTGATGTAATTCCCCAAAAGGCAAATGAACTCATTCTGAATCTTTGGAGATAAATACGAAGCCACTCTCCTCCCAGATGGAATAGAATGCTTAATCCTTACAAAATGTTCTTTCAAAACTGGATCATAATTTGACGGCAACTCTACCAATTTCATGAAGTTTCCTTTGTTTGCTGATGACATGTCCTCTTTGTGACCACGAAAAGAAGATTCTGGTGAGCCAGAAACAAGGTTACGTCCAAGAGGCGATGTAAAATATCCCTCCATTTCTTTCTCTCCTTGTCCATTGTTGCTTGGTGAACTTGATCAATGGTTTTTTGACGCTTCAACCCTGCTCCCAAGGTCTTCCATTTCTCCAGGCATGAGAGATGCTGCTCAGAAGCCTCATGGTCAGACACCTTTGGGTTTAGCTTCCACTATGCTTGAAACCCAGTGACAAAGCTGGATGTTCCAATTCCTTTGTCATCAAGAGCAAACAGTCTGCAGCAAAAACAAAACAAACTTTCTTTTGATGGAGAGTAAACCATCCATGTTCTCAAAACTTCCTCGCCATTTGGCAGAGCCTTATAGAACCATGCGGTGGTCAGCTGTCGACTCTTCCCTTTGGATTTCTCTCCTTGTCTTTGAACTGCACTGAAAGGTCCATCCCTATTTTGGAAGGGTTCACTTCCCCTCTTAATAAGCTCAACTCTCAAGTCATTTGGAACCGGGATTGGCCAAGCAGTGACATCAGAATAAATTGAAAATCTATCCGTCTCCTCTTCTTCATCAGAGTCTTCCTCCTATAGGTGTGGACTTCTGCTGGCGTCTCCTTCCTTTTCATCAGTTTCACTGCTTTTAGAAGATGAATTGCCATCCTCCAATCCTTGCTCTCTCTCATTTGAATCCTCTTGTGAAGATGCTTCTTGTATTTGCCCTTCAGATTCACCAGGCTGAATATCTTCAGGACTTTCTCCTATTGCACTTGATGTTGAAGGCGTCACATACTTCAAAATTGATCAAGACATTGCCTGAGCCACCTCTTCTCTTGCCTTCTTCATTTTTCTTTGTTGGAATCCACTGGGTCGATTTCGCTTCATAGTGGATGTTTTTTGCAAAAATTTAAAATCAAAAGGTATAAAGCATGAACATGCTTAACAAGCATGAACTATTATGACTTGAAATCAGTGGCGTACTAAAGGGGGTGCGAGGGGGGCGGTCAGCTCCGGGTGACAGCCAGGAGGGGGGTGCCATCGGGAGAGTTGAAATACCAGTACAAGTTTTCAAACCAAATGAAAAATTCGCCAAAGTAAGAAAACAAATTTAAAAATTTTCAAACTATTACAACAGCTTAATGTTAATTTCCACAATAAAATAATTTTTTATTTTTATTGGCAATACAAAATTTGCAAACGAAAAATTAAATATTTGATAAAAATTACATCGAAAGGCGAACGTTTGTTGACGTTTCAGTCATCAGTTTGTTGAGCATAGCCAGCTGGCTGCAACTGAGATTCCAAGTCTTGTTCACTTGACACTGTGACTCCACATACATGAGGTGTGTTTCATTAAATAATTATGATAAAGCATAAAGTGCTGGTGTTTATAACAATATCATGATACTTATACCAGTGTCCAGTAATTTTTGACAATGTGGTATCATAGTGATGTTTAAGTGTTTATAAATGCATCGTCGTGATGTCGTCGCTGCAACTATGGCTGGGATTCATGGTGGTGTTTAGTCAAAGATCAGAGAGATTAATCCCAAGGCTTTGTTTGTGCCTTGTACAAATCATTCTCTGCACCATTGCGGAGTGCACTCATTTGGAAGCGTTTCTTCATGTGTGACCTTTTTTGGAACCTTGGAGAAAGTCTATTCCTTCTTTTCAGTCTCAACTCATCGATGGGAAGTGCTGATGGAGAATGTAGGCATGACAGTCAAAAGACTTTCCCAGACAAGATGGAGTGATCATTATGACGCTGTGAAACCAGTGAAGGCAAATTTTGAAAAGCTGACCTCAACCCTTGAAGTACTGTGCGATCCCAAAGAAAATGTGAACACAAGAGGATCAGCTCAGATTTTGCTGTCTGCTGTATGTGATTTCTCTTTTTTGAGTTACCTTTCTTTCTGGTGTGAAGTCCTGGAAGAAATTAATCTCACACAAAAGTATTTGCAAACAGTTGGAATCAGCCTTGAAAAGTGCATTGTGAAGCTCCAAGCTCTAAAACCGTTTCTTGAAGATCAGCGCAATGAAATTGTGGAGAGGGCTATTCATTATGCAACTACAAAATGTGAGGAAATGAACATTTCTATGGAGAGAAGAGGGAGAGTAAAGCTCCGAAAAAGGATGCCAGGAGAGATGGCAAAGGATGCTGGTCTCACATTGCCAGAGGAAGTAAAAAGGGCTATATGATAATAAAAACCCACTCTAATAGACAGAGTTTATTTCCACTGGCATCCTCGTTTTTCTGTATCCACCGGAAGAGGATGCCAGTGGGCATCGAAACTGTTGTGGAAATAAACTCTGTCTATTAGAGTGGGTTTTTATTATCATATTTTGACCTTCACGTAGAAAAAAGTGAAGTTTTTTACATTTATAAAGGGCTATGTTTGAATGTCTTGATCGCTTTCATCAAGAATTGGAGATTCGTTCTAAGGCAATGGATCAAATTCTGTCAATCTTCACTGTTATTCAGCCAAACACTTTGGTTGTTGCAACAGAAGAAGAACTTCGGAAGTATATTCCAAATTTGACTCAGATTTTCGATGAATTCTCTGATGAAAATATCAGTGTGGAAATTGGACGACTTCGGAGGCATTTGGAAGCTGCCAAAATCAGCGTTGAAGAGGCAAAGAAATGGACAGCATTGCAGTTTCTGGAGTTTATTGTGAAATGGGATTTTTGTGAATCTTTGCCAAGCTTATCACTGTGTTTGAGATTCTTTTTGACTGTCTGTGTGCCTATTGCTTCATGTGAAAGAAGTTTTTCCAAATTGAAATTGATAAAAAATTTCTTTGGCTCGCCCATGAGTCAGACAAGATTGACAAATCTGGCTTTACTTTCAACTGAACATGAATATGCAAAGAAGGTGAATTTTGATTAGGTCATTGATCAATTTGCAGAAATTAAGGCTCGAAAGCAGACTGTGAATCCTCTCTATTTACCTTTGAAGAATAGGCTGAGCGTTGAGACTGGATTTCCTGTTTTTTTTGCATAAAATAAAATGCAGTATTACCTGTTCACTGAATTTTTAATATCCTGCATTTTTCTTATTTCCAATTTGCTTATGACAGTACTGTACTGTTTAAAAATCTACGTGCAAGCATAATATATTTTTCCATGCAGGAACTTCCATAATTTCAAAATTATTTACGGGGAGTGCCAAAGGAAGCATCCGCCCCGTGTGCCAAATACTTTAGGTACGCCTCTGCTTAAAATACATTAACTGAACAAATTGTCTGTAATGATTATTATTATTATTATTATTATTATTATTTATTAACAGTATATCCAGTAAATAAAGAAGTAAAAAAAATTTTTTACAACAGAAAAGCTTCAAACAAATGGTTCTCAAACTTTTTCCAACCAGATACCCATTGAGTTATCAGATTATCAACTCAGACAAGCAGAGACAATTAATTAATTATCAATGTCAATGCATTAACACTAATTCAATATAGTATGGTATTACGCTAGCTATTATAATTGATATCATTATTTAATAAGCAGTAAGCATTAACAACATATTAAATATACAATGATACCTCACTGGACATTGTAAAATTGTTGAACTTGACTAAGCCAATAAGCATTAGTACTAATTCAAGAGAGAATAGTACTGTAGTTGTTGATGTAAATCTGAAACGGTGTTTACTATATTAAGCATGTAAGCATTAACACATCTCCATGCAGTCACATCATCACCCTCTCTGTCTTAACATCACCACGTAGTTGCATTAAAAAAAATCATGCAGTCATATCACCACCACCAGCACTTTATGCTTTATCATAATTATTTAATGAAACACACCTCATGTATGTGGAGTCACAGTGTCAAGTGAACAAGACTTGGAATGTCAGTTGCAGCCAGCTGCCTATGCTCAACAAACTGATGACTAAAACGTCAACAAACGTTCGCCTTTCGATGTAATTTTTATCAAATATTTAATTTTTCGTTTGTATATTTTGTATTGCCAATAAAAATAAAAATTTATTTTAAAGTGGAAATTAACATTAAAATGTCGTAATAGTTTGAACATTTTTAAATTTTTTTTCTTACTTTGGCGAATTTTTCATTTGGTTTGAAAACTTGTACTGGTATTTCAACTCTCCCGATGGCACCCCCCTCCTGGCTGTCACCCGGGGCGGACCGCCCCCCTCGCACCCACCTTAGTACGCTACTGTGTGGGATCCGAACCACGGGTCGCTACATCATATGGACTCAGAGGAAGGTCACCCATTCAACTACTCTCTAGATCAGGCTTGTCCAACATACGACCCACGGGCCAGAGTCCGGCCTGCCAAAGATTTATATCAGGCCCGGCTGGCAGATACTGAAAATTCATTATCTAATGTCATATTTTATTTCAATAAAATTTAATTTTAAAATAAAATTTTATCTAAAATTTGCCCACTGGCCCTCGGTGTGGGTCATTAATTGAAATATGGCCCTTCATGAAAAAAAAGGTTGGACACCCCTCCTGCAGATCCAATGTCGTTTAACTTCGCTGATCGACGGGAAGCGCTGTTACGACACTAGCCATAATGTAGCCCGAAAGCTTCTTAATTAATACTTTCGTGTGATAAACTTGATCAAGTAATTAACAAAATCTGAAACCTTTCATATTAGCAATTACAAAAGCCAGGGCCGTTTCCTGGCATAAGCAGACTAAGCGGCCGCTTAGGGCCCCGCTGCTACTAGGGGGCCCTAGACAGGCTCCCAGGTCATAGCTCAGTGGGCAAGAATAGGAATATAGTTGAAGTTATTATTAATATTATTGTTATTATTATTATTATATTATTATTATTATTATTGTCGTATTAATTAAAGTTTTTGTATGAGACAAATGTGATAAAACGGAGACAAACAAAACGTTTTGGTCGTTATGTTTAATAATTATTGTGAGATCTTATTTCTATATTATTTAACTTTATTCTTACTATATGCTTATACTTTCCTAAATGCTTAATTTTTCTAGTATTGTAAAACATTATTATTATTATTATTATTATTATTATTATTATCTTGATAATTATTATTTAGCAGATTAGTTGTGGTTAACTAGATGTGACTTCGTGCATCTTGGAAAATGAAACGACATTATCCATCAGGAGCTGAAAAACGGAAAAAGAAGAAAATAGAGGAGGAGAAGCTTTCCAGTAGCACAGGTGAGATGTGCCACTTGTATATTCTTATGATTACAGTTCAGGCAACTAGGTTAGGTAGACCATCAAGCTAGGCAAGTGCTCAGGAATCATATAGAGTAAGCTAGTCTTTATAATATTTATAATATTTCGAAATGTGAAATTTAATGGATCACATCACCTCAAATTCTGTTCACACAGATCAATTATCAAACAAGATAAGAAAGAGTATTTTAGCAAAATCTAACAGAATATGTAATGTTATGTTCTTCTCAGGAGCACTACTGAAATATTTGGAAAAGCCATCCTCAGCAAAGCCTGATGAGCATCATGAGCCAACAGCAGGACCATCCTCTATGCAACCTCAAACACCAGTAGAAGTAGAGCCTGATGAACCAACAAGTGGCCCATCTTCTGTTCAGCTTCAAACACCACACACAGGCATTTCTACTGAGCAACAAGAACCAAGATCTGCTCCACCGCTTGATCCGTATGACTGGCCAGTTGTCCTGTCAGATGCCTTGAAGACAGATCTGGTGTCTCGAGGACCATTTCAAATCAGTCCAGATTTCACATTCCCTAAAAGAGAGGACGGTAGAAGCTTTCATCACCATTACATGTACAGAACATTAATTAATGGGGAAAAAATAAAGCGAAGCTGGCTGATGTACTCTAGAAGGATTGATGCTCTTTATTACTTCTGCTGCAAGTTGTTTTCAAGGAAGTCATACAAACTAATTACGGATGGACTTTCAGACTGGATAAACGTTGGTTCGCTTCTGAAAGGCCATGAAAATAGTTCAGAACATGCAGATAACATGGCAACATGGAAGGATCTGGAACTGCGGCTAAAAACTGGGAGGACCATTGACCAAACTGAAATGTCATTAATGGAGGTAGAGCGAAGACGCTGGCGAGATGTTCTCACACGTCTTGTAAGTATAATCCAATCACTGGCAGAGAGAAACCTTGCTTTCAGGTGGTCTTCCTCTACATTGTACAATCGAGACAATGGCAACTTCTTGAAGGAGGTTGAGCTGCTTGCCAAATTTGATCCAGTGATGAAACAACACATCAGCAGAGTCGAAAGTGGCCAATATAGTCATTCAAGTTACCTAGGAAACATCATTAAAAATGAGCTCATTGGGTCCATTAGTGGGAAGATCTTGGATGCCATTGTTGCAGAAATAAAACAAGCTAAATATTACTCACTCATTTTAGATTGCACTCCAGACATAAGCCACCAAGAACAGATGTCGATTATTATCAGAACTGTTAAAATGGGTGAAGTACCAGAAATAAAAGAATACTTCTTGGGCTTTCTTGAGGCTTCAGAAAGTACAGGCCTGGGTTTATCAGCTCTGATTCTGAAAAGACTAGATGAACTGAATATTCACTTTGATGACTGCAGAGGACAGTCATATGACAACGGAGCGAACATGAAGAGCAAGAACAAAGGTGTTCAGGCAAGGTTATTAGAAGAACTGTCGTGCATTCTATGTTCCATGTGGGGCTCACACTCTGAATCTTGTAGTGGCTGATGCAGCTAAAGCTTCCACAGATGCCATCAGCTTCTTTGGCAACGTACAAAAATTGTACAACCTTTTTGCAGCAGCTACACAGAGATGGACAATCTTAAAGAAGCACGTGAACATAACACTCAAGTCTTGGAGTGAAACCAAGTGGGAGAGCCGGCTTAAGAGCAATGAGGCTGTGCGATACCAGAGCCACAACATCAGAGAGGCCCTGTTGGAAGTCAGAAACAATGCCACAGATGCCATAGCCAGGACTGAAGCACAAGCACTTGCAGAGGAGGTAGGGTCTTATCGCTTTCAGATTTGCACAGTAGTATGGTATGACATTCTTCATGCAGTTAACCATGTGAGCAAACATCTGCAGTTTCCTACAATACAGTTTGATGTGCCAGTCAACCTCCTCACAAAAACAAAAGACTCACTCACCAGCTACAGAAACACAGGCTTTGTTGCAGCACAAGTAGTAGCTAGGGACATATGTGAGGAAATGAATGTGGAGGCTGTGCTGAAGGAGAAGAGGCTCAGATCCACAAAAAAGCACTTTGCTTACGAAGCTCCTGACGAACCATTTACAGAAGCCTTAAAGAGGCTGGAAGTCAAATTTTTCAATGTGGTGGTGGATTGTGCCATCGGGTCAATAAATGAGAGATTCAAAACATTAGATGATGTGAGGGACATATTTGGGGTTCTCCTAAACTTCACCACAATGAACAAGGAAATCTTGTCCTGCAAGTGTGAAAAGCTCTCTAAGATACTGAGCTCTGGAACTGACTCTGACATTGATGGAAAAGAACTGGCCCGCGAAATTAAGAACTTGCCGACTTTACCTTCACACAACATGACTGCATTGGAGCTTCTCTCCTTCATTCATCAGAAGCAACTGGAGGAACTATACCCCCAATCTCTGGGTTGCACTAAGAATTGCCTGCACTCTACCTGTGACAGTAGCGTCAGCCGAGAGGAGCTTCTCTAAGATGAAGCTAATCAAGAACTACCTCAGATCATCAATGGGGCAGGATCGCCTCAGTGGCCTTGGCATCATAAGCATCAACCAGGACGTTGGCAGGGAGACTTCATATGATGATGTTATTGATGATTTCGCCCAGAAAAAATCTAGGAGGCAAAAATTTTGAAGATACAAACTGTTCTGTATAACTGTTAGCTATTACACGATTGTATCGTAGAGTTAGTAATTGTTTGGTAGTTGATAATTGCATCATTTTTTTATACATAGTTCTGTGTCATTTATTCTAAATAATGTATAAGCTAATTTTCAAGAATTTCATGAAGAGTATTTTTTCTGTTTGTCTTCTGAAAGTACATATTTGTTGTTTTGGACATAAATGTTTCATTAAAATTGTTTCATAATTGTTTTTTATTAACAGAGTCATTTTTTGTATGTGCTGAGGTGATGTACTAAGGCGTGAGTTGGTGGATGGAGGGGTGGGGCCTCAAATGGGTATACTGCTTAGGGCTCCCTAATGGCTAGAAACGGCCCTGACAAAAAAGCCATATACAGATTTCGATCTATCACCTTGAGAACTATATATATATATATATATATATATATATATATATATATATACAGAGGACTGACAAAGGTAAATAGTCACCTTTGGGGGTTTTTTTCATAGTTTTTTATTTGATAATAAAAGCCAATAAATAATAACAGATTTATTGACTCAATACATTTAGAATCGTGTTGTTTTTCTTTTTGCATCATGAAAAGCTGACACACGTTCTGGCATTCCATTGATGAGCTTTAGCATTTGTTCTTGAGGACAATCAACGTGGTGTCTAATTTCGTCAACCTTCTGTATACTTGTATTGGCTATCCTGTAAACAAAATATTACCTGTAGGTCTCTTTACGCACATTCGAGATCATTCCAATTTAATAATAATAATAATAATGATAATAATAATAATATATAATAATAATGATGATGATGATGGAACGCAAAACACAAATATAAGTTATCTTTCCTTCAGTCCTACAGAATGAACGACAAGTGAATGAAATGCCTGATTTAACTTCTGTACTAACAGCCAGAGTCCTATTTTTTATGCAGGAAGGAGGGACCAAGGCCGAATGGCCACAAAAACGCCTCCCCCCCCCCACCCCCACCCCGTTGAAGAAAAGAAGACAGCCAAAATCACGATCCAAAGTTTTCGAATTGCATGAACAGTCTGCGTTTGAAAAATTGGAGGTCATAGACAGGGGAAAAGACGGATTGAAGAAGATTGTTCCAGAGTTGACCGGTTGAGTAGATGAAAGATTGAAAATAACAATAACCTTTGCGTTAGAGAGTTGGGCAGTAAAGGAATGAGAATGTGTCGGAAGTCTGTTAGTGCGTGCTCTCCTTATTAAAGGAAGAGGCATGCAATTAGAGAGTTCAGAAGAGCAGTGTCCTTTATAATAGCGATAGTAAAGAGAGATTGAGGCAACACCGCGGCGAAGAGAGAGGGATTGAAGACAATCAGTAAGAGGTGGGGAACTGATGAGACGAAAAGCCTTTGATTCCATCCGGTCAAGTAGAGCTGTGTAGGTTGAGCCACCCTACACATGAGAAGCGTACTCCATACAGAGGCGGACAAGAACCCTGTACAGTGACAGCAACTGAGTGGAATTGAAGAAACTGCAGAACCAATGGAACACACCTAACCTCTTAGAAGCTGTTAGAGAGAGAGAGGAGAGAGAGAGAGAGAGAGGAGAGAGAGAGAGAGAGAGAGAGTATATGTGATTTTTTCCAAGATCACGTGAAAAGGAAACACCAAAAATTGTAATAGAAAAGGAAGGATTGAGTTGTGTATTGTTGAAGGTAAGGGGATAGTCGTGTGGAAGATTGTGGTAAAGAGACAGATGAAAAACACTGAATTTTGAGGCAGTGAAAGCCACAAAAGAGTTGGCAGTAAAGGAATGAGAATGTGTCGGAAGTCTGTTAGTGCGTGCTCTCCTTATTAAAGGAAGAGGCATGCAATTAGAGAGTTCAGAAGAGCAGTGTCCTTTATAATAGCGATAGTAAAGAGAGATTGAGGCAACACCGCGGCGAAGAGAGAGGATTGAAGACAATCAGTAAGAGGTGGGGAACTGATGAGACGAAAAGCCTTTGATTCCATCCGGTCAAGTAGAGCTGTGTAGGTTGAGCCACCCTACACATGAGAAGCGTACTCCATACAGAGGCGGACAAGAACCCTGTACAGTGACAGCAACTGAGTGGAATTGAAGAAACTGCAGAACCAATGGAACACACCTAACCTCTTAGAAGCTGTTAGAGAGAGAGAGAGAGAGAGAGAGAGAGAGAGAGAGAGTATATGTGATTTTTTCCAAGATCACGTGAAAAGGAAACACCAAAAATTGTAATAGAAAAGGAAGGATTGAGTTGTGTATTGTTGAAGGTAAGGGGATAGTCGTGTGGAAGATTGTGGTAAAGAGACAGATGAAAAACACTGAATTTTTGAGGCAGTGAAAGCCACAAAAGAGAGTTGGGCAGTAAAGGAATGAGAATGTGTCGGAAGTCTGTTAGTGCGTGCTCTCCTTATTAAAGGAAGAGGCATGCAATTAGAGAGTTCAGAAGAGCAGTGTCCTTTATAATAGCGATAGTAAAGAGAGATTGAGGCAACACCGCGGCGAAGAGAGAGGGATTGAAGACAATCAGTAAGAGGTGGGGAACTGATGAGACGAAAAGCCTTTGATTCCATCCGGTCAAGTAGAGCTGTGTAGGTTGAGCCACCCTACACATGAGAAGCGTACTCCATACAGAGGCGGACAAGAACCCTGTACAGTGACAGCAACTGAGTGGAATTGAAGAAACTGCAGAACCAATGGAACACACCTAACCTCTTAGAAGCTGTTAGAGAGAGAGAGAGAGAGAGAGGAGAGAGAGAGAGAGAGAGAGAGAGAGAGAGAGTATATGTGATTTTTTCCAAGATCACGTGAAAAGGAAACACCAAAAATTGTAATAGAAAAGGAAGGATTGAGTTGTGTATTGTTGAAGGTAAGGGGATAGTCGTGTGGAAGATTGTGGTAAAGAGACAGATGAAAAACACTGAATTTTTGAGGCAGTGAAAGCCACAAAAGAGAGTTGGGCAGTAAAGGAATGAGAATGTGTCGGAAGTCTGTTAGTGCGTGCTCTCCTTATTAAAGGAAGAGGCATGCAATTAGAGAGTTCAGAAGAGCAGTGTCCTTTATAATAGCGATAGTAAAGAGAGATTGAGGCAACACCGCGGCGAAGAGAGAGGGATTGAAGACAATCAGTAAGAGGTGGGGAACTGATGAGACGAAAAGCCTTTGATTCCATCCGGTCAAGTAGAGCTGTGTAGGTTGAGCCACCCTACACATGAGAAGCGTACTCCATACAGAGGCGGACAAGAACCCTGTACAGTGACAGCAACTGAGTGGAATTGAAGAAACTGCAGAACCAATGGAACACACCTAACCTCTTAGAAGCTGTTAGAGAGAGAGAGAGAGAGAGAGAGAGAGAGAGAGGAGAGAGAGAGAGAGAGAGAGAGTATATGTGATTTTTTCCAAGATCACGTGAAAAGGAAACACCAAAAATTGTAATAGAAAAGGAAGGATTGAGTTGTGTATTGTTGAAGGTAAGGGGATAGTCGTGTGGAAGATTGTGGTAAAGAGACAGATGAAAAACACTGAATTTTTGAGGCAGTGAAAGCCACAAGGTTTTCTCTGTCCCAATCTCTGCCCTATGAAAGAGGGGACCCACAGCTTAACGTAGAATTCAAACCAAGGGTCTTTACATCATCTGAACACAGAGGACTGTTACCCATCCAACATGTGAACAGCCCCAGCGTCGCTTAACCCTGCTGATCCAACGGGAAGTGGTGCTCCAACAACATGATCACGACGTACAGTCTGACACGGAATCTACGCGAATAAATGTCTCGAATATTATACACAAATTTAGAGTTTCGAGCCACTTCATTGAAGGACGAATTTATTATTTATTATATTTGTAGAAACAAAAAACTGTTCGTAACGTAAAGATTGAGAACAAAATTATAACGTAACGGAATAAATGAAAAATGACAAAACCCAATGATACAACCAATTCATAACAAGAAGAAAGCTATAACTAGAATGCTAGATAGATAGATAGATAGATAGATAGACGTATGAATCTACAGACGAAAGTATGCATTGATTTTATTTTAAACTGTGAAAAAACAAGCAATTCCCCGAGATCCGTTATAGCGTGTGTCCCAAAGCGCATGCGCGGAAGCGGGTTGGTTACATACTGACACACTCACCTGTCGATCGATACCTCTGCAGTCCTGAATTTATGGGTATTTCGACCCATCAAAACATCAAAAGAGCGGAGGGGGCCCTTGGGTATGGGGTGAATAGGGGGTGGGGGAGAAGTAATTGTGGGAGTCTTTCTGTCAGTCAACGATATTTAAACATTACGAAAGAGGATAACTTAAAGTCCAAATCGATTTTCTTCCTCGTGCAGATGTTCCGAACGTGTCTTATATTAAACTGTTTATCTCGCATATCCATTACACAGCTGCAGGGTCGAGGTATTAGGAACAAGTATGGCGTTAAATACCCAATTTGTGTGGAGGGCACTCGAAGGTATTTAAAATTAATGCTACTTAAATGCTATCGTATATATATATATATATATATATATATATATATATATATATATATATATATATATATATATATATATTGTCCCAATAAAGTGGCCACCTTTTTCACTGGGCCAACGAAACCACAATTCCAAGGATAACTAAATGAAACAGAAATCATATTAAACCCGTGGACCTATACCCATTTCGTCAAGACCAAAACATCGACAATCTAAAAAAACTAACTTAACCTAACATAATTTAACCTAACAAGGTAATCTAACCTGTCTTAACTTAACATAACCTAACGTAATCTATTGTCCTTAAAATGAGAGATAGTTTATTAAAATCGGATGAGTAGTCTCTTTACAAATTCAGCTTGAACAATAGTTGTTAAAAAATGAAATTGACAAAGAGGGTAATTAAAGACTTTAGTTGAACATTAAAAAAGCTTACAATGAACAACAACAAATTGAATAAAACATTAACGCAGCACGTATTCAATATGTCCTCTTTTATTATCAATGACCAATTGTAGCCTCGTGCGCCATTAGCGAACTGCTGCAGAAATGGTGTCTCGATCGAGCTCGTTCCTCGCTGTTAAAATGCACCCTCGAAGTTGATTGACATCTTAAGTAATTTGTCCGTAAACTTTGTTAACTAAACGTCCCCATATGAAATAGTCAACTGGATTTAACTCCGGACTATGAAATCGGGATATTGTTCTTACGAGTATGAAATGGTGTGCCGGGACCAATGGCATGGAGCGCCGTCTTACTGAAAAACATAATTCTCACTGTAACTTTCAATTTCAGGTACATCTTACTCAAGATATCTTCATAGTAATGTTTTGAATCAATTTTCACACCTTTATCGACGAAAATAATATATATTTTTTCAACAAGAAACATCAACAGAAACCATTACAGACTGTCTAAAGCAGTGGTCGGCGAACAGGGGTAAATTACCCCAAATGGGGTACATTTAAAAATTTTGGGGGTAATGCGTGCGGTATGAGAGACACCATATGCAACAATTTTAAGAGCAATTGGCTTGTTTTTGTTTACTTTGAAGTCTGGGGGTAATTTCATTTTACTCAAATAGATTTTTGGGTAATACCCAAAAAAGTTCGCCGACCCATGGTCTAAAGCGATGTTTCTCTCTCGGAGCCTGCTTTTCGGAATGTCTTGTTTTTTCTTAACTTAGCGTACATTCTATCGTTTTAGTATTTCGATGCCGTACAATAGTGATAACAATTTTATTCGTAATCCAAATAAGAGACACGTCGTGTATTTGATTTAAATCGGCGAAGCAGTCAACGGCGACATTTTGGGCACTGCGAATCAAATTTTTCTTCCGAATCGAATCTCGAATCAAATCATCCCAAACAATTTTATTCAAGATCCCAACATCGAATCTCGAATCAAATCATCCCAAACAATTTTATTCGAGATCCCAACATCGAATCTCGAATCAAATCATCCCAAACAATTTTATTCGAGATCCCAACATCGAATCTCGAATCAAATCATCCCAAACAATTCAAAGCGAATCGAATCTCGAATCGAATCAACTGTACACATATAGATTAGTATTTCTATACACAATTAGTAATAAGCATAAAATTAATTAAATCTTCTTGAGAACAAAGGACAAAGTAAATCCTTCTAAAAAAAATTTATTAAGTAAATATTTGATCATCAGGAGAAACAATAGTATTAAAGTATGATAAAAGTGTTATTGCGCAAGAGATTGGTCTCAGTATATAGATTGAATTATAATCCAAGTAAAAAGAAAAGTGTTTATTTGCGAAAATGTTCTTCGAAACAACATCACTGATGTTGTTTACCGACTTAATGGAGATTCGAAAATATCGAATCGGAGCCCACGCTAACGAATCAAATCGAATCCTCTCTCCCGACTCGAAATCAAATCGAATTTCGAAGCTTCGTATGGCCCTAGCAACATTATACACATTTTACTTTGGAGTTTGGACTGTTCAGATATGCGATGCGTATGGAAGCGATTAAATGTTTTTAGACCAAGGTCTTTCTTTGCAATTCGATGCACTAAACTTTTTTAATACCATTGAGATTAGCAGTTCTCCATAAACTCAAACTTAAATGAGGATTGTCTTCTTGTTTGCAAATAAGTTCGCTCACAGATTCAATTTACGCGGTCGTCCACTTCACGACTTTCGTGCATGAGTTCCCGTTTCACCAATTTTTTCCAGCTAACCTGACACACTATGTACGGACCAATGTCGATTAGGATAATGTTTTACTATTCTTTTAGCACCAAAACCTTTCTCCTCATAAAGAAGTTTGATAGCAATTTGATCCTCCTCAATTAAATGTGCCATAATAAATCACGTAAAATAAAAGAATTAAAAAACTTTCTTCGTTCGCTGCTAAATCAAAACTGATTGCCGTGACGGCAATACCGTCTAGGCCTAGGGGTACTTTACTTATTAGCCTGCCGAGCCTAGCCACTCTACAACCCATAATAATGCACTGACTAGCCTAACCTAAGCCTACCCTAAATCGACGAGTGATCCCAAAGTTGATCGTAAAATTACGATTTGACTATTCAGTGACATAAATTTACCAATTTTTTCTACTTTCGTATTGTCAAATTTACTTTTTAACAACTATTGTTCAAAGTGAATTTGTAAAAAGACTATTGATCCGAATTAAATAAACTACCTCTCATTTTAAGGACAATATAAAGGGTTTAATATGATTTCTGTTTCAGTTAGCTATTCTTGGAATTGTGGTTTTGTTGGCCCGCTGAATACTGTACATAATTTAAATAAAAAATAACCTATCCATGCACTACAGACGGGTATAGAAGTGAACGCATTATAATTTCAGATAAAAATTATTAATGCATCTACTAAGACTAACAAATATGATGAAAATGATTATATTTGAACTGTCAAGTAGTTTTAATAAGTAAAAGAGAATACTTTATCTATAAGTGATTTCGTATAAGGTATACCCATCCCTCATCGCGCAATCCTTATAGGATACATACATACAGAGCTAGGCTATATTAGGTTAGGTTACGTTAGGTTAGATTAGGTTAAGTTCATTAGGTTATTTAGCTTCGGTTAAAAGTCACCATCCACAACCGAAAAAGTGAAAATGTCGTGATTTTGTAAGATAGCCAAACTTTTTTTTGTATGTGTGTGTGTGTGTTAAATACATAAATGTTAATCTAAGGAGTATGTTGTTAATTAAATATTCGTTTAAATTCCAACTGTATCTTTGCAGTATATGACTCTGAGGGTGAATCAACAGTTTTTCATAAAATTCGTGTATATAATTTTGAAATTTGCGCATAATTTTATTGTACTACAAAGCTATTGCTTTTCCAGTCATTAACAACTGTCACAGGAGAAATGAGAAAGAAAAGAATTCTTTCTTGACGCCAGCGTCCGTATAGCTCAGTGGGTAACACCGTTTTCCTGTAAACGAAATAAAGACACTGAGGCTGGGGGGTTCGATTCCCGATGGGACGGTAAAAATAATTATTAATCCATGCAGGAGTTAGCGCAATGGGCCGCATTCGTGAGGTCGGAGCGCTGTGCCAATTTCTGGCTCTCGCCACTGATTAATTATTATTTTTTCCCGAAAACCAAGAGTGAATACAATATTGGGATTTCCCTACCTATATTGTATATGAAATAAAAACATAATAAAATCATAAACATATGATTTACATATGATAAATAAAAATATATTAAATGAAAATAGCACGCATCTTTTCTTCACACTTTCGGATGGTGCGTATGGTAGACTCATTCATGTGATACTCGCGGCCAAGTGATGTTATGCTCATACCACTCCGCAACTTATCTAGACTTTATTTTTTCGGCTATATATATATATATAGCGCCTCGGTGGTGTAGTGGTTAGCGTCGCTGACTACGAATCCATCGGCCCCGGGCTCGAGACCCAACGGCAGCCGGCGCGCAGCAAAACCCAGCTGTTCATCCTTCCACACAATAAAGAAAGTGGTTGGTAGATAAATGGGTACCCTAGGTGGCCTAGTGGTTAAGACGCTGGGCTGCTGATGGGGCGTGGTTCGGATTCCACGTTAAACTGTAGGTCTAAGGTGGAGTGAAAAGCTTGACCTTCGTCAGAATGAACAATTCGGGCGGAAGCTAACCAAAGGTGTATATATATAAAATGATAAACAATATTATAAACAGGATATTTTAATGCTTAGTATTGGTCACGTGGTTAAGCGTCAAGACCCCCCACTCCCCCATGTGGCCCTTGGTGGTCAAATAAGGAACCCCCTCCCCCCTTTAAGGACCACGTGGTTTTTGAATGTCCCTTAGTTTGTGAACTGTCATTGTATTAATAATATTTGTCATATGGACTATAGACTTCCACTAAACCTTTTCATTTTCATATATATGACTATGAATCCATTGGCCCCAGGTTCGATTCATCAGAGATGGCGCGCGCAACTCTCCCAATTCTTTATCCTTCCTTTGGTTGGTAGATATGTGAGTAGCATAGAATAACACTCCCCAAATGAGGCGGGCTTCTGCAGAGGGGTCGAACACAGGTCGATTCTCGTTTCCTTCAAAATACATTTGGAAATTTTTTTAATGAATTTTAATATTTTTTAACTTTTTAAAATTTTAAATATATATATATATATATATATATATATATATATATATATATATATATATATATATATATATATATGGAGAGAGAGAACGTTTTTATTAAAAATAAATATAACTTAAGACTATACAATATACATTTTATAAAATGAAACTTACTCAAAGGAAATTCAGAGGTCAGTGTGTGTGTATTTACTTGGTTACTTTACAAAACCACGACAGTTTTTTAAGATGTACACCGAAGTCATCGCGACTCGAAAGTGCGGTAGCAACAGTAGCGGTCTCGCCTCAGTCAGACCCTTTTTTTATATTGAAAATCACTAAATATCACAAAAAAAGATATAAAAGCTGATTAAATAAGTTAAATATTACCATTCACAATTGAAACAGTACAAATGTTGTGATCTCGTAAGGTAACGAAACGTGTGACGCATGGCAATGGATCAGGGATTCGCGACTAACATACAAACAACTTATCGATCAAGATGGTCAATTATTATTTAACGAATTTTCAGATGAAAATTTTCAAGGTCACCGGCAGTAAATCTGTAATGAAAACTTCCGTGTCCTAACGGCTGGTCACGCATACACTCATTTCTCCCGTTTCATTCTTTGGTGAAAACTCAAATAATGTATGTATGCAACACACACACACGAGAGATGATGATGAAGTACCTATCTATGACGGCTCGTGTGAATTAAGGAACTGAACCCACCCATTGTGGGAACTTTATCATTAACACGGAGAAAAATGTTTCATTGATACTAATATATATATATATATATAGACAGTAAATATAAAATTACATTCGCCAAACATGAATGAAATAAATACAGTCCTTTATATTCGTTTAAACGTTTCTAAATACTGTGTTTACGTTGTCAGAACATTTTTTATTATTCTATTTACTGTTTTAAGTACATTTAACAACTATTTCCCAACTAACATCATGCTAAATCTCGCTTTGGAACAGATTGAGTCACGTGTCAAACTACGCTGACAACTTCAATTATTGCGCTCTCAGAGTCTCATGGTTGAAAATCGCGCCAAATTTTGGGCGCGAATACTTTCACGAGCGAACGCGTCATTGCAAGATTTCATCACGCGTGTCCCTGAAACATTTTTTTTTTGTACTTTCCACGGGGGGCGAGATGAAAAGAGGCCAAGACGAGATGAAAAGAGGCCAATATATATTATATATATATATATTTATTTATTGTTAAAAAATATGCAGCATGATATTTAATCTTTAAAATGAAGTAAATGTCTATTAGCTGAGTATTGTGGTGATACTATAATTGTAATAGTGTTGCTGGGGGATAAACACAAAACCAAAACACGCATGCTTTTTGTTTCTCCATATTATGCGATGCACATGTGCATACATGTGAGTGTATATCTTTGCATTTGTGTATCTTGCATATAAATGTACGAGTGTATGTTCTACTGTTTTAGTATATCTTATCCGCAACTGTGACAATTGTATTTTAGAGAGTGGAAGATTTTTTTTTAGTTTCCAGATAGGAGAAAAAATAGGGGAGACTGTCCCCCCCTCTTTGAGAATAAGAGGCACGTACCACCCGTACCTCCCTATGGCGCCGCCCCTGGTACCTTCCATTTGTCGACACGAGTTGCCTAATAAATAGTATTAAAAAATACACTGTATTACCAAATTTCCATATTTTCTGTAATTTTTTTTTTTATTTTAAGGAATTTGAATTAAGTATTGTTTCTTGAGTTCCATATAAAACTCCTCTATATAAACCCTTCGAGACTTAAACCAACAAAATGAAAACATCTTTTGAAATTTAAATTAATTTTTCTGAACCAAAAAATTTGTAAGTGTACATGTGTAACTTTAGTTTTAATTAATGTTCCATTGTGGGGGAAATTTTTCAATTTTGTGAAATAAACTTTATACGAGAAATTGTGGTGTTTCTATGCTACCTCGCAATAGCCCTCTCTCGTAAGCTGAGGGGTAAATTAACATTGAAAGTTTGAAATTAAAAGTAGGCTTCGAGTAAACCGAGACAATTGCGCATATAAAATTGAAACAGTCATCCGAGTGATAACCAAAACCATCCTGCACAAATGAACCCGCGCGTGCACTAAATGCAATCAAAAAGTGGTTGCACCACTGTGCTTCTCGTTAGATCAGCGAAGTTAAGAGACTATGGGGCTGATGAGTACAGTAGTTAGATGCGTGACCATCTTCTAACTCAGCGGTTCCCAACCTGGGGGGCGTGAGGTGGTCAACGGTCAACAAATGTCATTCAAATATCGGGTGGCCACAAAAAAACTTTACTTAATTGAAAGTTTAATAACTGCAACAATTCAAAACTTATGCGATTGAGATTTTGCCCACATTAACAGATGCATATAATCTATAATTGCTGGAATTTTCAAATATGTAGGTTCTATAGTTTTGTTACAGTGAACAATTTAAAAGCATATGTCTAAAAATAGCATGCCTGGTGTGCATCTGACACGTACGTGCGCTAGCGTAGGCTAAACCTAATGTAGCGTAATATGACACGCGCGCTGGCGTAGGCTAAACCTAATGTGAATTTGCTTTCTTTTATTTTTCCGCTAAAACCCACCGCCAGCATGACGTTAAGTAAAAGTGATAAAGCCGTCATAGAAGCATGTGTCAAGGAAAAAGGTTGGAATGGAAATAGGATTGTCCGAGAATTCCCCGCAAAGAACTGGACTCGTCAAAGTGTTTATAACTTAATAAGAAAGATAAAGGATACTGGATCAACAGCTAGAAAACCCGGCAGCGGCAGGCCCAAAAGTGTTTCAACAGAAGAAAATAAGGCTGCCGTGGAGGAACTGATTCAATCCCAGGAGAATACACCAGGAACTCATCGCTCCCAGAGACAGATTGCGTACGACCTTGGGATTTCTCGCTCCTCTGTACAAGGGATTGTAAAACGTTTGAAATTGAAGGCCTACAAGAGAATTCGAGTTTCTCGGCGTGATCAGAATGTAAGACAGCGTAGAAAGACCCGCTGTAAATCCCTATATGAACACTACTCAGCTGAAGACGTGCAAAAAGTTGTGTTTACAGACGAAAAGGATTTCACGTTGGAGGTGGCCAAAAACAGGCAAAATGACAGGGTTTATGGTTCAAGGAAAAAGGACATTCTTCCCTCCAGGCTTTATCATGAAACCTCACGATTCAGCAGAAAAGTAATGGTATCGGCGGGAATTTCATGGAAGGAGAAAACACGAATTCATTTTATTGCCACAAACGAAACTAAAGTTAACTCTGAGCGCTACATCAACCTGTTAGATAATGGGTTACTTCCTGATTGTCGTCAGCTGTATCCTGATGAGGCCTACATTTTCCAGCAAGATGGGGCACCCGCCCATACAAGCCGAGCGACCCAAAATCATCTAGAGCAAGCGACCCCTAATTTCATCAAAAAGGATGAATGGCCGCCTCAGTCTCCCGACTGTAATCCGATGGACTATTCAGTATGGGATTCCCTCACCCTCATGGTGAAGGTTTACGGCAGCCAGAAAGACAAATTCACCGAAGATGAACTTAAGGAGAAAATCAGTAGAGCATGGGAGGATATCACCTTAGATGAGGTTCGAAAGTGCATCTCCTCGTGGAAGAAGCGAGTGAGGGCAGTTTACCAACAGGGAGGTGGTCACATTGACCATTTGTTTAAGTAAATTTTGTTAAGTTCAAATTCATTTTCTTCGGCATGCTATTTTTAGACATATGCTTTTAAATTGTTCACTGTAACAAAACTATAGAACCTACATATTTGAAAATTCCAGCAATTATAGATTATAACCATCTGTTAATGTGTGTCAAAGCTCAATCGCATAAGTTTTGAATTGTTGCAGTTATTAAACTTTGAATTAAGTAAAGTTTTTTTGTGGCCACCCGATATATATTCCCAAAAATATATATATGGGTAATTTACTTCGTTAGGGTGCACTAAGGTTTCTCAGTTTCATATTTTTTGTACATATAGATACTTAATTTTCTCATAAACACATGAGCTTTGATGTTTTTTATTATTAATCCTATAATTATCTGGATTCCAGACGTCCATATGGAACTGATGAAAACTTTCGTCCTTTGGGTATGGGGTGGCGCCATGGATACAAGGTTGACCAAAGGGGGGGCGCAGTGCCAAAAAGGTCAGGAATCCCTGTTCTAACTGATTTCAGATCAGATGGTGTAGTGACCGTAGATGGTTTAGATCCCACGTAAAGCTGTAAGTACCCCTCCGTCACATGACGTTTGCAGTTACGAAGAAGAAGGCTAAACAACTCAAAACCTTATTAATATTATTGGATCAAAACCTTTGTATCCTATTTGAATTAAGCTCGTCAGTTTTCCATTGACTTCATTATTGAAAAAGCTCCTTAAAAAACCCAATCACTTCACGGTTGAACAAAACAAGTGAAGAAAAATTATAATTCTAAATATACTCGAGTGTAACGCCATATGACGGAAGGGACCTACAGCTTTACGTGGAATCTGAACCACGGGTCGCTAATAGTCTGGACGCAGACTAACATAAGTTATTCCCTTATATTCCGACCAAAATATAAAGGAATGAAACAACACTTTTATGAAGTGGAGGAATTTTATATTTTGCTAATTGCAATTATCATTCCGTGATTAAAATTGTGCGAAAATGTTTTTTTTTAATTAAACAAAATTTAGCTACGAACATGTAACTTCTAAGAGGAACAATTGAGCTTCACGTTGCGGGGACAAACGGGCAACAATTACTGTCAGTTTTGAAGCGGGTAGTTTAGGCCTTCAGTCGTTTAGCACTAAAACTGCTGCATTCTCTCTCATATATATATATATGATTAGAGGCAAAAGCGAAGAATATTCCGCAAAAGAAAGAGAGTAGCGACGAAGTTAGCAAATTGCGAAGACAACAATGACAGGAAAGTAATAAAAGAAAAATTGGAGAGTATCGATAGGGAAGTACAAACTGTGATAAAGGGTCATACAGACAGGGAAGGGGAAAAGGCAGTAGAAGCAATAAAGGAAAATCCAAAATACTTCTACAGCTATGCGAAAAAGAAAACAAAAACGCAAGCTACTATCGGTCCCTTAAAGAAAGGGAATAATGAACTAACAGACGATCTAAAGAATATCTGAAACATTGAGAACCCAGTATGAATCGGTCTTCAGTACCCATAAAAGCAGTGGCGGCTCGTGACTTTCAGTTATGGGGGTGCTGCCTCAGAAATTGCGAACAATTGTGTCGATTATATATATATATATATATATATATGAGAGAGAGAGATTGGCTAAGAGCAGAAATAGAGCGACAAAAGACTTTACACAGGTAAAACAAATTAAGGGAAGGGAGGGGGCGGTGCTGCAAAGAGATGAAGAGATAAAGGATAGATGGAAGGAATATTTTGAGGAATTATTAAATAAAGAAAACCCAAGATCTTTCTATGAGGATGGATTACCAAATGTAGCTATGACAGAACAAGTGGGGAGGATGGAAGTGAGTCGTGCTCTGAATAGGATGAAAAATAACAAAGCGACTGGCCCAGACGAGATACCAGCTGAGGCATGGAAGGCACTGGGAGATGAGGGGGTGGATCTGGTGTGGGATCTAATGCAGAAGTTGTTTAACCAGGAGGTGATTCCAGATGAGTGGCGGACCAGCATCATAGTGCCTATATTCAAAGAGAAGGGAGATGTACAAGATTGCACGAATTATAGAGGGATCAAGCTAATATCACATACAATGAAGATATGGGAGCGAATAGTGGAGATTAGGTTGAGAGACGAAGCGAAAGTGTCAGTGGAACAGTTTGGATTTATGCCGGGAAGGAGAACGACAGATGCAGTTTTTGCATTGAAACAGTTGGCAGAGAGGTACAGAGAGGGGCAGAAGGCGTTGCACATGGTTTTTATTGACTTGGAGAAGGCATATGATAGGATACCACGGCAGGAAGTTTGGAGATGCTTAAGGGAAAAGATGATACCGGAGAAGTATGTTAAACTGATCAAGGGGATGTACCGGGGAGTAACTACTAAGGTGAGGAGTAGTGTGGGTGTGTCGGAGAGCTTTGGGGTGGAAGTTGGTCTGCACCAAGGATCAGCTTTGAGCCCCTTCCTTTTCAATGTGGTATTCGATGTGTTGACGGACGGGATTAGAGGGGAGGCGCCGTGGTGCATGATGTATGCAGACGATGTTGTATTGAGTGGGGAGACGAAAGAGGAGGTGGAGCAGCAGTTGGAAAATTGGAGAGAGGCGTTGGAAAGTAGGGGGATGAGAATTAGCCGAAAGAAGACCGAATATATGAGATGAGATGTGCAGCAGGACCGAGGAGGGGAAGTGACATTGAGTGGAGAGCGTGTTAAGACGGTGGAGTATTTTAAATACTTGGGGTCAACAGTGGATGCAGAGGGGGGAGCAGAGAGAGAGAGAGAGATAAACTGTAGAATACAGTCGGGGTGGAAGAACTGGAGGGACGTATCAGGGGTGCTCTGTGATAAGAGGGTCCCAGTGAAACTGAAGGGAAAGGTATTCAAAACAGTGGTGAGGCCGGCAATGTTGTATGGAATGGAGACTGTGCCAATGAAGAAGAGCAATGAAAGAAAAATCGATGTGGCTGAAATGAAGATGTTGAGATGGATGTGTGGAGTGACGAGGAGGGATAGGGTCAGAAATGAGCATATAAGGGGAACAGTGAAGGTGGCGCAAGCATCTAAGAAGGTGCAGGAGGCCAGGCTGAGGTGGTATGGACACGTCAGGAGAAGAGAGGAGGAGTATGTGGGGCGCAGAGTGCTGGAGATGGAGTTGCCGGGACGGAGAAGAAGAGGAAGACCGAAGACGAGATGGAGGGACTGTGTGGTGGCGGACATCAGGGAGAAGGACTTGGAGGAGGACGTGGTATACGACAGAGGAGAGTGGAGAAGACGAACCAAAAACAGCGACCCCATGTAAAGATGGGATAATAAGCTGCGGAAGAAGAATATGAGAGAGAGAAAGTCGAATAGATAAATAGATAACTACTCACTACTCAGTCATAAAAATAAGTAAAATAGTATCATAAAATCAATTACAGGGTACTTACGCTTAACGGGTAATTTCGAATTTGCCAAAAATTTTATTTATAACAAATTTCATTCTTCTGTTTTATTCTGAGCGAAAAATATTCAAAGAATGAAAGCTATATATTGTAATAATCCAATTATTAATTAATTAACTTCATCTCACGACAAAAATAATGATAACGAATCATGGATAAATGCATTCGGAATTAATTTCGAATTAGCAAACGATACAGCAACACAACTACTACGTCAAACAAACAATCGGCACTACTCTGTCCACAGTGCTTGGATCCTCTTAAACCCGCGATTCTGACTCGCTCTTCGTACGTCGCCACCGAGGTTTCAAGCGTTTCGAACAAAATCTGGAACTGTTAAGTACGCAGTTCCACGGGAAGGCTGAAGCTACTTTCGTGATTCATTCGTTCGGCATTGAAATAGTTTAAGGAAAAAAGGATATAATCTGATTTAAAAACTCAAAGTTCATTGAAAAAAACAATCAGAGAGGCTATTTTAAATATTTAAATATAAAGATCATAAGATCATGGGGGTGCTGCAGTTCCACAGTGCCTACCTGCGAGCCGCTCCTGCCTAAAAATGACAAGGCGATACCTGACATAGATGCATTCTTCGAAGAGAAATTGCAAGGAGAATGTATAACAGAAGATGTAGTGAGAGCTATAGGACAAATGAAATCACATTCAGCTGCAGGCCCTGACAAATGGCACGCACTATTAATTAAAAACTGTAAAAATGAAATAGCTACACACTTATACTGGATGTGGAGAAGATCCCTAGACACTGGGGAAATACCGAGCATCTTGAAAAGAGCAAACATTGTCCCAATATATAAAGGTGGGGATAGATCTCAAGCAAAGAACCATAGACCAGAGTCATTGACGTCCCACCTCACCAACATATTTGAAAGAATAGTCAGCGAGAAAATCTATGACTTCTTGGAGACACTAGAAAACGTCAACGAAATCAACACGGATTCTGATCGGAAAGATCATGCTTATCACAACTTATAGAGCATTATAACAATATCCTAGATGCACTTGAAGGCAATGAAAACTATGATGTCATATACACTGATTTTGCTAAAGCTTTCGACAAGTGCGATCATAGTATAACAGCATCATAACATGAAACATATGGGAATAACAGGCAAAGTGGGAAAATGGATCTATAACTTCCTCAGAGAACGACTACAGGCCGTCAAAATTCAAGGTGTATCATCATCAGAATCAAAAGTACGCAGTTCATTGCCACAAGGTACATTGCTGGCCCCACTCCTGTTCATTATCATGCTAACAGACAAGGACAGTGGAGTGAACAGCAACAGTATAGTAACCTCATTTGCGGTTGATACAAAGATCAGCAGAAAAATCAGCGATGTAAATGAAGTGGAGGCCTTGCAGAGGGACACAAACAAAATATACAAACGGTCAGAAGACAACAATATGACATTTAACACCGAGAAATTTCAGCTCTTGAGATATGGTAGAAATAAGGAAATTAAACAGACTGCATATTATGCTCCAGACAGACAGGAAATTCAGAGAAGCACGAAAGTGGTCGAATTGGGGGTAATAATGACCGATTAATAATGACAAATTCGAGACACAAAATCAGAGAGCAATAAACAAAGCTAAAAGAGTCGCGGTACTGTGAACGTTCAAAAGGAGGGACAAGACAGTAATGATTCCCCTGCTGAGAACACTGATCATACCAAAACTTGAATACTGCTCAATTTTGACATCCCCATATAAAAAGGAAGAAATTAATAAACTAGCTAGAGGAAACGCAGAGATATTTCACAGCCAAGATTGATGGTTGCAAAGACCTCAACTACTGGGAAGGACTACGACATAACTCAGGGTTGCCAGATTTTCATGAATACTGTCTCCTAAATTGCTTTCAAAATTCTCCTAAATTCTCCATATATATATATATATATATATATATATATATATATATATATATATATAGTACAAATCAACAAAAAGACAAACTCAGTAATAGTATAGCCAGCAGCATGCATAAAAAAGTTATGTTGTATTGCAAGAGAACATTAGACTACTATAATAGGCTAACTATTCACATTTTCACCTTCTCAAATAGGTTAAATATACAACTCTAAAACTTAAATATACAGCAAGGTTAAATATACAACTCTAATCTAATCATACATTTTACTGTTAAATCTTTTTAACATCCCTTCAGTGGGTTCAAAATGACTGATCACTTCATCAGTCATTTTGACCCTAACAATTGCGTCCAACATGGGAAGCGACATTTGGTTTCTTAAGGAAGACTTTGTCAGGGTGACTTTGCTGAAAATCCTCTCAACAAATGCATTTGACAAAGGCAAAATCAAGAATCTTAGAGCTAACTTGCGCAGATGCATGAAGCATGATTTACCAGCAGAATCTTTGTATTCGAAAGCATGAATCCAAAATTTCACTGAATTAGCAATAATAACCTTATTAAATTCAGATGCAATTGTTCTCCAACATTCTCCTAAAATTATTTTTCATTCTCCAAAAAATTCTACTTAATTTTAGGAGAATTTTTTCTCCGCAGCCCATTCCATTTTCCTATTTTTGGAGAATTCTCCTACATCTGGCAACCCTGGGTCACTACGTAAACTAAATTTGTACTCCCTGGAAAGAAGAAGAGAGAGGTATTGTATACCATAATCTACATATGGAAAATGATCGAAAAACTGGTACCAAACCTCAAACTAAACCCAATTACCATCCAAACAACGCTGGACAATAGGAAAGGCAGAATATGTAGTGTTCCCAAACTAAAGGCCCGACAAGACACCGCCTCAACTGAAGGAAAATACTGTAGCTTGGTCGTCAAGGGGCCAAGACTTTTTAACCAGCTTCTTAGCTAAGGACCTCAGAAACGTTACAGGGGTCGGTCAAAGTTGAAGTCTTCAAGAGAAGACTAGATGCCTGGCTCAGGACGGTACCAGTTGAGCCGGGTGTACATGGCTATGTACGGTGGAGAGCGCAAGAGAGCAACTCGCTTCCCCACCAACCCAGGCCTAGAGGCGGGGCCACCAGCTTGACTTTCGTGTGAAGAGAGACCGACGCACGAAACCACAACGAGGTATATATATATATATATATATATATAATAGAGCGAAGTGATTTATATATATATACAGTATATATTGCAAAACCTAACAAAGAATTTGGGAAAATATGTCTATTATGGACAGTGAATGCTGTTGAGTGTTGGTTGTCACTGGTTGTAATGTGGTGGTACCATACACCAAACAATAAAACCCAGCGATTGGGGGAAGGCAGAGGTGAGTTGGGAGATGGGGGAAGTGTTGAATTTTGGGTAACGTTCCTTGTTGCTAGTCTCGCCCGGTCGTGGCAGGGAGAAAAAGTAGATTTTATCCCTTTGTCACAAGTTTATTTGCGCACCTCACACTAATCATAATCCAATAGTTTTCTTTATGTGTTAATTGAAAGCATAAAGAATAATACTCATCTATGTTTGTTTTCTTCATTTCCTTTCTCACTGTAATCCATTTCAGACGTGCTAATTTATTATTATATATATATATATATATATATATATATATATATAAGAATAGGTTAGTTAACTATACAAATTCTACTTAGCGTTATTTTAAAATTTTCAAAATTAACTGCTAAGACCTATAAACTGGCCTACAAGACTGTTTCAGCCATAATAATAAAAATCTGGATAGAACATAGATTTTTTCTTATTTCCAAATTACAATTAGGTATATTTCAAATCAAAGAAGTAAAAGGGCAATCAAATACTGTATTAACTGCTTCAAAAGAGGACCTTATTCCATAAATTAGGCCTATATGCAGCATGTAAAAATAAGAGCGATCTATCTGTACATTTCATCTTCAACAGTTATCGTTAATAAATAATTAAGAAAAAATAATTAAGAATAGTTAATTTAACAGTAACTTCGTTGTTAATAAAATTTTATCGCAAAATTTAAACTTCAAGTACCAGCCAGTGTAATGTGAATTGATAATGATAATTAATAATAAAAGGGATAAGCTTATTTCATTATCAAATTAAATTTTATGAAGGTGCATGGGAGCATAAAATGTTGCCATATACGGCAACTCAAGTTTATTATTTTAATAATAAAAGTAAAAATGTATATACAAATAATTCTTTTACAGTATATTTATATTAATCAACATTCATAATGCCTATCTCATATGTATAATCTTAAAATATAATGATTCAATTACATATTATACTTCCAAAAAGTTGTTGCACAATTACCCAACATTTGGTAGTTTTCAATACTTCTGAATCAGCTGGGATTTGGCGGGATTTGAACTATGACGTCACTCTGAATACGTGATGCGATTGGTTCTCTTATAACTCCCATCATGCCGTGTTTCCTTTTAATTCTTTTGAGTATTTTTTCAACTCGGAGGATGGAGGTTGATTCGAAATCAAAAAGACAGTTACGTTAAAACAGTTGGGCGGTGAGGGTTTGTAAATAGGTTGTATCTTGTGGAAGTTTTACTGTGCGAGTTGGAAATACACTTCAGTGAAGTCTTGATAAACTAATTATTTTAGTTGTATAGTCTAACTAGTTTTGTCGAAAACGCTATCAGAACAATGGATGTAGCTATAAAATTAGACTTTGATGGTTGTGAAGAAAACGAAGAAGAAATAAATTCCTCAATGGTGACTATAAATTCTGATAGTGATGATCACGAGCAAAATGATTTAGAACTACATAGGCCTATGCCTAATTCTATTTATTACGATACCACAGATGGCCGAGATGGATCCAACCTTTCATTTAATAATGGTACTTCGCCAGAAGGACTATTTAGCCCTCGCAAAGACAGAATATCGAATGTACGTATTGTCAAAATAATTCGAATTCACCTCCGTATAAAAGAATCAGAGCGCTGCGTCTGTTTGATTCTCCTGCTACTCCTAAAACGTTGCTTCAAAAATGTGCCGCGGATTCAACTTCTGCAAGTAGGCCATTTATTCAAAAAACTCGCAGGGTATTTAGCACTACTAATTATAGACCTAAATGCAGTAATTTAGACAAAGAGGGGAGTAGGCCTGGTTGTGACGGCAATACAACTGCTGGTAAACAGTTCAATAACTCTTCTCATTCGAAACATGGGTCTGGAGGCCTACCGGTCGCAAATATCAATCCTTTCACACCATCTGGCATGATGCTCTCTCGAAAGCGGACAAGGTCGAGACGGGATTTGGATAAGAGTAATTCCTGCAGGTAGGCTACTTAGTTTTAGATCTTTCCTTAGACTAACCTCCCCGTAGGTTAATAGGCTAGCTCCTGATGTTAGGCCGATGTAAGTCATGCATGACTAAACTGAGTTAATCATTAGGCCTAGTCTCTGCAAATAGTGCATTTAAATGGAATAGGCCTTGGGCCTACTTAGGCTTGGATTACTGCATTACAAACTAAGGTCACTTAAATTTTAAATAAACCCCTAACCGGCATGATTGGAGTGGTTAGACGAGGCTTGTGTCCTCCTTCATAAATTATAAGGCTTAGGCCTAGTTTCTGGCCTACGAATTAAATGTTAAACTTTTAAATAGGCTAGTCCCAACTTAAGTCGACCAGGAATGTTTGATAAACTTAATTTATAGAACTTGGCTTCGTGCGAACTAAGGTTGGATAATCTCTAGGAGCGCTCCATTTTTCAATATTAAACACTCCTAAAACATATACCATTTGAAAGCTCTCATTTTTCTGAGTCTAGAAATGTAGTAATCCAAAAGTATCAATAGCAAATAAAAGTAATTATTTAATTAATTGTTTGACGCGTGACATCATTAACTACATTGGTTGGCTGTTATAAATCTTCAGTTTGTGTTGTAAGATGGTATTTTTGGTAATTGTTACGCTAACCTAACATGAATGTTATTACATTATCATTTGTATAATTTAGGTCTCGGGGGTACGCCCCCGTCAAGATCACGCATCACAAATTGATCGGTATAGGTTTTTATATTTAAACCGTTACTTTTTATTTGCTATTGATACCTTTGTATTACTACATTTTTAGACTCGGGGAAAATGTGAGCTTTCAAATGGTATATGTTTTATGAGTATGTTTAATATTGAAAAATGGAGCGCTCCTAGAGATTTACCCCTAATGTTTTTAAACATGCATAAAGGTAGTCAACGATATAGAGCATAGTTGAAATATAGAACTTGTACAGACAACGCTAAGGTTTAAGATCGTTTATTCTACCGTTAGTGCGGCAAATCCACTTCGTTATTAAACCTACCGTAGCCCCAGCTTCGTGAAAGTAGGCTAGCCCTATGTAAATTAGATTTCCAGTTATGTAGAAGTATGCCAAGTACATTTGAAATCAACTGTCAAACGTTAAAAAATTAGGTTATCCTCTTAACCATGGCTTTGAGAAGCCTACCGTAGGCCTACACAATTTGTAAACTCAGAGGTTGTGCCATCTGATCGATTTGACATTGTCGACAATTATATTGTGGGTTTGATTAAGTTTAGTTTTTTTAGCGTCATTTTGGTAGGTAGTGCCTATAGGTCGAAATTATGGTAATTTAAGCCTACCGTAACGACTGTAACAATCCATTTGTCAGAAATCAGTGATTAAAAGTAAATATTTAAAGAGTAGGGCCTACGGCTAACGTTAACAATCATGGACAATTTTTTCGGATCTTGCGAGTTGTAACCCATCATTTACTTCATTTTTTTTCTTTAATTACACGATTACAAAGCGATAGTGTCACCTGTTGCATGGGGCTTACGATGTGGGTTTTGTGTTTGAGGTTAGGCTAGGTAAATATGTATAGAATAATAATACTGAATACTTTATGCTTCAACTATATATATATATATATATATATATATATATTATATATTATAATATATATATATATATGAAAATTATTTCACGAAGGTAACACGTGAAAAATATTTATGATGAATAAAACCACGAAGGAAAGGAAACACAAAATGGTGCTCAAGCGCTTTCGTCTAATGACATCCTCAGGAACACTGAGTGTTCCTGAGGATGTCATTAGACGAAAGCGCTTGAGCACCATTTTGTGTTTCCTTTCCTTCGTGGTTTTATTCATCATATATATAATTATATTATATATATATATATATATATATTTTTTTTAGTGATGAAATGGGTACCCGACCCGATCGGGTAATTGCTCAAAAATCCGGTAGTAAAAACCTAAGTACACGAAACTTTCTTCGCGACTCAAAGCAGTCGTGAAAATACTGGCGGTTGTTTAGACGAGACTTTTTGTAACATTCGGGATTATGCTTTAAGTTTTTGTGTGCGCCTAGTAGAATAAAAGTATTATGTTCCAAAAATGGCTGTTTTAATTTAATTTTAATGATAATGGAAGATTACCCATGTGTGTGTGGCAAACTCGAAAGAATGGGTGGAGGAAGTTGGTCAAATTTTAGTAGGCCTAACTTAAATTTATCGGTGTAGGCTCAAATTTATGGCGTTAGCCCATTTTAATCCATATTTGGAATAAGTGAAGTTTGTAATATTTTGATTCAACGAATGAAGACAAAAACATTCTAATAACCTTGAGAGATAAAAAAAGTGAAATAATTATCAATGAGCGAGTCCCCCACTCTCGCTTCCCATATCGTAGTAAGTGGTTTTAACATAAACTTTGATGTGAATTGGGAATATCAGAATCTGGTTTGGAGCAGTGGCTGCAATCTTATGGGTTAATCTTTTGTTCTTTTTTTCCCATGTGGGCGCTCTATAGAGCATGGGGATTACCTACCTATTGAAAGGGAAAATACTCCAGTAAGTTGTGGGTCGGGTTTCGTACAAGGCCTATTTTTGCCAATTTTAGGATCTTGTTTGAAAGGGATAAGGTGAGAATGCCTATTCCTTCAGTAAATTAATAATAATTGTAGATTAAAATTGTGTGTGTTCCATTTCTACCGCTTTTGGCAGTTGTCTTCCACGTGGTTAGAACGTGAACCTTCGACTGAGTTGGTAAGCAGGTAGAACCCCTTTTGCCATTAGATCTGATGAAATAGCGGGCAACCCTTTCTTTCTCCACGGGAACGCTATAACGCGTATTCGCTTACAGATTTAAAAGCTAGGCTAACATGAATTGTAGGTAGGCCTAAAATTTTGGAATTTTGATAATTCGTATATACTATCGTGCCTTCATTACTACTAATTTGGAACTAGACTTGGAATGATGATTTTAATTTTATAATGCTAAGCATATGACATTGAATGGTTCAGTACAAAAAATTGAATAAAAGGTTAAGCCAAGTGTATAAAGTACGGTAGAATGTAAATAAGAATTAGTTCTACCTAAAACTTGAAAGAGCAAAAGCTGTCAATTAGCTAACGGGTAGACGGCAGCCCTTTGAGTCTTACCTTTCAAGATGCACAACATAGGGCATTTAGCAGTTGTTACTATAATGATGGCATAATAGTAGTAAATTGGTGTAATTTAAACGAAACAGGCTAACCGTGGTTGAGTTTCCTCCCAAGGGTTCATTTTGACGAAAATCAGGCTTGTTAGGGCCTACTTAGAAATGGCTTCATCTAGCTTAAAATAAAATTCGAGCAAGCATAACATCTCGGCCTAAAATTATATATATATATATATATATATATATATATATATATAAATAAATAAAATGGCAACTTGAGACGATACCCCCATTTAATTTCGTCGACAAGATCAAAATATCGACACCCTAAAAACTGGAGAGGAGTTAGGTCCGTTGTCCGTCTTCAATTTAAAGAACTTTTTTTCAATTAAGTATTTGGAACAAAAAATGACCTTTTACTTGTAGAATACTTCGTAGAATGTTACTGGGCCAAACAGTTTAACAGTTTAAATTACTTCGCAACATATAAGGTCATGTGACGGATGGGGACCTACACCTTAACGTGGGATCGGGACCACGGGTCGCTATACCTGAACGTAGTGGACGGTCTCATCTAGTTACTCTCTAGAACCAAGTCGCTTCATTTCGCTGATTGACGGGAAGCGATGTTAGACATTGTCCACAACGGAGCATGTTTAATGTGCTATACAAAAAGGCGTTATCACTACTAAAAACAGTCGTAAGACTGCAATTACATTTGAAGTACATGCTAAGAATAGGCTAATTTCGTCAGATGATGCCTTAAGTTTTGATCGAAACGGTTAATAATAATAATAATTCACGCTATCCTCCGCATATCACCTTGCTCCATGCTTCTCCCCAATTTTGTCCCCTTGGCATTTCGCATTTGGTGCGATTTCATGGTACTCGAGATCCTTAGAGAAGTCAAAATTTGATGCAAATACAGGGTGTTCATAAAGTCCCTATCTATTTCGGTGAAAACGTAGCAAAAAAGGGTAAAATTCAATAACAATATAATGCAAGGCATACATTTAATGAATACTTAAGTATATGATTCTACATGAGTACCATCAGATCTCTACAGAGTTCGAATCTGTCAGCAGCATTGCGGAACACATTTTGGAGAATGACAGGTTATTTTTGTAACTGATGGTACGATACGAACATGTAAATCTTGCGGATCTGTAACCCTCGTTTGATAGACGTTTGGTTTGATAAAGCCCCCATTCAAAGAAATCCAAGGGCGTTGGGTCAGGAGATCGATCCGCCAAGGGCCTGTTGCTTCCACGTCCGATCCACCGATTTGGAAATTGTTCATTTGGGTACTCCCGAACAGTGTTTGCATAATGACAAGGTGTCTCATCTTGTTGAAAGACGACGGTGTTTAAAATGCCATCTGAATGAAGCTGGGACATTTACGTGCTCGTATCGTAACAGCAGTTGCAAAAATAACCACCGTCATGCTCCAAAATTTGTTCAGCAATGCTGCTGACAGATTCGAACTCTGTAGAGATACTGACGGTACTCGTGTAGAATCATATGCTTAAGTATTCATTAAATGTATGCCTTCCATTATATTGTTGTTGAATTTTACCCTTTTTGGTACGTTTTCACCGAAATAGATAGGGACTTTATAAACACACTGTAGTAAGGACGCAGGATGTCACTAGGTTTCCGCATCGAAATCCACAAAATGATTATGAAACGTCTTTCACGAGCTCTCAGCGATAGTAGACGGTTTTTACTGTCACGTGATTGATGAATTAAAACCAAAATTTATGGTAATTGTTAAACTTATAATTTCTTTTAGTAATATAACAATTTGTCAATGTTAGAAAATTCAGTAGGCTACTTTTAAAACGTATGCACTAAATTAAAGTTTTCTTAGTAACCATGGTTTTGGCTTATTAGCAGCCTCTCTAAAAAAACTTCGTGTTAGGTGGCGCCGCTTCATTGCAGTAAAATGTCTAAGTAGGAATATTTGTGAGTGAAGAAGTCATCCGTTTTGTAGGTTTCGGTTATACAGTATTTGCATCTCGATTAATGGGACTTTAAAAAGCCTAATCCAGCATTATCGAAAACGATTGCGGTGACTTAAGCTTTACTGAGCACTTCTTAGTCATGGTCAGCCTAACAATAGTGGGGACAGAACGCGTATTACTCTAGGCCTATACAAAATTGAAAATCGGCTCGGATACAGTTGAATGACGAGATAATAAATACCACTGGATTCAACAATTAAGTGAATACCATGAAAAGAAAGGAACAAACAGACGTATTAACGAAAGGATTGTGGTGGCGGGATAATTCGACAGTTAAAATCACTTGGTTTTTAAATTTGTTTGGGCTTCAAACGAAATGATAATGTATCGTTTTAGTTTGATCGTTTCATTTTTTTTTCTAATTCTTCCATTAGCGAAAGCAATTTTTGAAATTTAAACTGTCAATGTCACGATACGACCTCACGACCCAGTTTCCATTATATATGTGGATTTTCACTGGATTGTTAAAAATGCTTTATTCCGCTCTCATTACTTCACGTATGGAAAGGCGCTTCATTATCCCATTAGACCACTGGTTCCCAACCGGTGGGCCCATGGCCCACTCACGTGTCTTTTACCATTGTTAATAAATGTTACTAACAAAAATTTACTTATTAAGCCTTATATAAACGTACCAACTTAACGTGGGAGGTGGGCCACGAGTTATTCGAATCGGCTGTAGTGGGCCATCGCCTCAGTGGTTGGCAACCACTGCATTGGACGAACGCAATTTCGTGGAAGTCCCCGATAAGGGTTTGTTTAGTCTTTTTGCGAGAGAGCTTTTGATTTGTTTTGGGCTTTATGCAAAATTGGGTCTTTCATTGGAAGGGCTTTCATTGGGCGAGTGCAACTGGCTTGGTCAGTTTTTGAAAATCGTCGCTAATGGTTAACCAGCTACTGAACATTATCCTACCTCGTTGCTGTTTCGTGCGTTGGTCTCTTCACACGAAGGTCAAGCTGGTGGCCCTGCCTCAAGGTCTGGCTTGAAGGAGCGAGTTGCTTTCTTGCATAGCTAGGTACACCCGGCTCATCTGGTACCGTCCTGAGCCAGGCATCTAGTCTTCTCTTGAAGACTTCAACTTTGACCCTTGTAACGTTTCTGAGGTCCTTTGGAAGCGGGTTAAAAAGTCTTTGCCCCCTTGACAACCAAGCTATTTTCCTTCAATGTTGAACCCTCCCCCCCTGTCCGGCCTTTAATTTGGGAACACTACACATCCTGCCTTTCCTATTTTCCAGTGTTTGAATGGTAATTGGGTTTAGTTTGTTTTGGTACCAGTTTTTCGATCATTTTCCATATGTAGATTGTTGTACCTCTCTCCTTTCCAGGGAGTACAGATTTAGTTTACGTAGTCTTTCCCAGTAGTTGAGCTCTTTGCAACCATCAATTTGGTTGTGAAATGTGTGTGCGTTTCTTGTAGTTTATTAGTTTCTTCCTTTTTATATGGGGACGTCAAAACTGAGCAGTATTCAAGTTTTGGTATAATCAGTGTTTTTAGCAGGGGAATCAATACTGCCCTATCCCTTCTTTTGAACGTTCTTAGTACCTGTCCCGCGACTCTCTGCTTTATTTATCGCTATCTGATTTTGCGTTTCGAATTTCGCATCATCAGTCATTATTACCCCCAGATCGATCGATCGATCGCTTTCGTGCATCTCAATTTTCTGTCTATCTGGAGCATAATATGCAGTCTAAGTTCCTCTTTTCTACCATATCTCAAAAGCTGAAATTTCTTGGTGTTAAATGTCATGTCTTCTGACCATTTTGTTATTTTGTTCGTGTCCCTCTGCAAAGCCTCCACTTCATTTATTTACATCGCCGATTTTTCTGCTGATCTTTGTGTCGTCTGCAAAGGATGTTACTATTCTGTCTGTCTGTCTGATAATTATGAACAGGAGTGTGGCCAGTACTGTTCCGTGTGGTACTGAGTTGCGTACTTCCGATTCTGATGATATACCTTGAATTTTGACGATCTGTAGACGTTCTCTGAGGAAGTTGTAGATCCATTTTCCCACTTTGCCTGTTATTCCCATATATTTCATCTTGTGTGCTATTATACCGTGATCACATTTGTCGAAAGCTTTAGCAAAATCCGTGTATATGACGTCGTAATTGTCATTGCCTTCGAGTGCATCTAGGATATTGTTGTAGTGTTCTATTAGTTGCGCGTAATTAATGTCATATTTTCCCTCCTTGTGTTAGATTTAATAAAGTCGTTCATAGTTACAAAAGGAAAAAAATCTGTTGGAACGAGATCATACTACTAATCAGTCAGAAAGACCAGAAACTGGCACAACGCTCATGCCAGACGAATATGGCCCAGTGCACTAACTCTTCGATTATTATTAACCAACAAATTTGGGAGTCGAACCCCCGACCTCAGTCTTCACTTTGCTCATAGGGAACAAACTATTAGGCATGTTTTTAAGTTTTATTTTTTTAACGTGTAAGAACGGAATTGAAAAATGACAAAGTTCAAATAACGAATCGGAATGATTTGCATATATTATGAAATTCGTGTTAAACTTTAGATTGTTCATTACTAGTTCCTCACTGGTGCACGGTCGGGCCTTGTCAGCTACGTTTTTAACGTGTAGGCCTGTTTTATGGTGCGTGTTAGTTTTAAAATTTGAACTTTTCCCCGACTTAATGGAATTTTGGCAAATAAACCTGTTGGGTTAATTGTTCGTCATTTCTAGTTTGAAGCCTATGAAAATGAGAGAGGGGGCCCTTATAAAGAGTTTAATCCAATTTCTTTGTGATTACCATTTGATGAAATAAATTACAAAAAAATTTGCAGGTCTCATTAGTTAATGTATTCAGTACTGTAATGTTTATTTGCCTTGTAGTTGGATTGGCTTAGGAATTACACTAGGATTACCTACACCCACTTAGAAGTGGGTGGGATTATTGTAAGATATATTTTAGGGGAAAAGTACCATGTATTAATTTTAAGCGTATTGGTGAACCATAGGTTGAAACCGTTGATTTGTATTGTTGGTCTTGTGTACAGCTGAATTAGAAGCCATTGACCTTATTACTTTAAATTATCCTTTGAAAACTCTCTAATGATCGCTCGCTATTGTTTTTTGATAGTGAAACGACTTGCGTTTCTGATTCGACCACAATGGAATCGAATGATGTGGCAGCCTCTGATGCACATTCGCCCGCGGATGACGCTTGGACTGAGGACGACAGCGATGATGCGACGCACCCTTCCAAACGCCTTTCCATTCACGAAGCGAACGTGTACCGCTATCACGAAGAGTTCCTGGAGCTGTCCCTGATCGGGAGAGGGCAGTTCGGGAGTGTCTACAAGTGCAGACACCGCCTTGATGGGTGCATCTATGCAATTAAGAAGTCTCTTAAGCCTGTTGCAGGATCCGCTAATGAGTAAGTTTTTTTATTAAACTTGAGCATCTCTCCTAATAATAGGGATGTACCAGATCACAATATAACCGGATATCTGGCTTTTTATTTTTACCGGATAATCCGGCCGGATCAAGAAATGGCCGGATGCCGGATCATGTATTCTTAAGGGCATAAAATTTTAAAATTTACAATTAACTTGTGGTTTAATAAACTTTTGTGGTTCCTACTAATTTTACAAAATCATTATTCTAAAAAAAAAGATTTAAAATTTTTATTATTCAATTGAAAAAACCCCCATAAACCGAAAATAAGACATGAACTTTTATAACATACAGTATGTTATGCGCCATCGACAGATTTGCGCTATCAATGGATCCATTGATAGCGCAGCGCGATCGGTCGATAGATTAGTTTTTAGATTGTGACCAGAAAGTGAGATACTTAATTATCCTTTGTTCTGTATGACCAGAAAGTGAGATACTTAATTATCCTTTGTTTTGTATGACCAGAAAGTGAGATACTTAATTATCCTTTGTTTTGTATGACCAGAAAGTGAGATACTTAATTATCCTTTGTTTTGTATGACCAGAAAGTGAGATACTTAATTATCCTTTGTTTTGTATGACCAGAAAGTGAGATACTTAATTATCCTTTGTTTTGTATGACCAGAAAGTGAGATACTTAATTATCCTTTGTTCTGTACTCGTGACCAGAAAGTGAGATACTTAATTATCCTTTGTTCTGTACTCGTGACCAGAAAGTGAGATACTTAATTATCCTTTGTTCTGTACTCGTGACCAGAAAGTGAGATACTTAATTATCCTTTGTTCTGTACTCGTGACCAGAAAGTGAGATACTTAATTGCATCACTGGCCTATAAAATGGGTCCTCTTTCTCCTGTTTGCTTTACACTTCCCATTGAGTGATAGACGATACAACATGGATAACTTCAGACGACGTATGCAGGAAATAGCCGACAACCAAGCAGCTTCACCAAGGAGTCCAGCGATAAGCCAAGAAAGGTACGATGCTATACGGAACCACCACCTCGGCAGAAGTTAAAAGGTTGACCCACACTTCAAGCACTGGGTGAAGACTAGGAAGTTTGAGATTGTGGACCTTCCAGGACTTGGCCTACAGCAGGTGCTGGTAATACCAAATGACCACCAGAAGAACCAGTTAGACGGTACCTCCAGATTCCTCAGAGTTGTCCACGCCGTGGATCTGTGTGATATAGTATATGGAGTTCATGCTGACTGCTGAGGAACTGAAACACAGCTACAAGAAAGTGATGGACTAGCTGCAGAGACATTACTTCGGCATAACACGTGGATTCATCCAAGAGTTTTGCAAGCAGTCTCGTGTGTCAGCTGAGTCACCCCAAGTCACAAGACCCCCTCTCACGCCTCTCAGACCGATGATTCACAAGGACTTTTCTTGAAAGGGTGCAAGTCGACCTAATCGATATGCGGCATTCACCAGACGGGGATTTCAGTTATGTAGGACATTTCATGGACCACTTCTCCAAGTTCCATGTGCTTTTCCCACTGAAAAGAAAGACGACAGAAGAGGTTTCGATGCTGCTCGAAGAGAGTGCTGGCCTATTTCGGACCCCCAAAGATCTTCCACTCAGATAACGGCAGAGAATTCATCAATGAACTGATCAAAGCGATGTTCGAGAGGTAGGGAGATGACACTACGTTTATTAACGGCCGAGCGCGGCATTCCCAATCGCAGGGTTTAGTCGAGAGAGGAAATCGAACCGTCGAGAGAAAAATAGCCTCAATGAAGAAAGACCAAAATCTGGAAGAAAAGACGGGGTATCCTTGGGCTTCATGGCTGCCCCGCATCATGTTCTCTATGAACAGTGCCCCCCAGGAGACCATTAAGGATGCCCCCTATCATGACTCCAGATTTGAAAAAATTTACTGGAGCACAGCTCTGAATTTACTTTTTTTCCCCTTACACCACTTGATACGTTAATGATAGTAAACTCTTGAATTGACGACATACCAATTACAAATTGTTTTAGCTAAACATAATAATACAATAATGTACAGTTTATAACTCACCTTAAGTTTATTTATTCATTGCAGCAGCAACAGTGGACGATGTTAGACTTGCATGTAGGCATTTGTTGTGAATTTACCGCCATGTATGCTTGGCCACTGATCAATGGCTTTCTGTGTGATCATTACAGCAGATCTAGTGCCTGGAGCTGGACCCTCCTTCACAATTCTGCACAGCTTAGTCAAATGAGATGGCTTAATGGATCCTTTGTGTTCAACAATGTAACCAAGAATGGAGAATGTCCCTTCAGCTGGTGCTTCACTCCAGGCAGTTGATCCATCTTTATCAAAATGCTTTAATATCTCTGTGATTCCTTTCCACAGCTGTTCTATATATTGTCAGCCAATTTATCACTGAGTCTTTTGTAAAACTACTTTCAGATCTGGTTCTGGATGGTCTAGCAACTTCAGCAACCTGGTAGTAGGGTCATTCTCTGTCAGATCAACCAGTGCCTAACACCCTCATCTCTCAGATTTTGCTGAAATTTGGTTTATAGGGAGTTTTTGGGCCCTGAATCCATTTCTGAAATTATAAGGTCAATCCGACCAACGGTTCAAGAGATATGACCTCGGGAAATTTGAGGTCACTAACATTTGGCGACCCATATATATTTAGAATCACAAAACGACAAGGAATCCAAATATGCAAGTTTTAGAACTCTAGGTTGAAAAATAAAAAAGTTACACTGTAACCAAAATTTGAGGTCACGATTTGACCTCTGGGGTATCAAATGAGAATTTTTTTTTTAAATGTAAAAAATGAAGGCATAGGCATTGGCTATTAGAATCAGCAAAAAAAAGTTTGTTTATGTTAGTATTTTTCATGTAACTAACATATAAGTGAACACCATATTCATAAGTTGTGCGTCAATTCTACCTATTTTTTCACACTTAAGCTCATAATTTGACCTATAGAAATTAAAATTACATTTTTTTATAGATATAAAAACAAAGGCAAAAAATGTAAAATTGTATTTCACTGCTAATCTACACTGGCAATAATAGTTATAATAGTGAAAGGGGAAGACCTACTTAGAGGATTCATGTGCTAGCCTAATACAATTTTTGCATGCTCGATGCTCTCATCAATTTCTTTTTGTGGAAAAATGTATTGAATTCTGCTGCCTCCTCTTAGGGTAGGACAACTCATTACAGTTAATATATGATGTCCTGGCACTGCACATGAATCCTTGTTTGATGGATAATAATATGCACTTGATCCTGATGACCCAGAGGGATGTAGAAAGTTCACAGTGAAATCATCAAACTCTTCACAATATTCCTCCACAATTCCATACCTACTTGCATGTCATAAATGCAGCCAACATACTCTCCTGGTTTGACACATTTTAGGTTACCAAGCATTGCAGGTTCATTAGTAAAATGACTTTTCCTTATTCTTTTCTTTTCTCCAATGCCACTTGAAATGGGATACACCATCAGTTCTTCCTTGTTTAGGGGAACAAATCTATGATATTTCTGAGTTCCAGGAATAGCCCTACTATCCTTGAATCGATGTTCCAACCGTTCTTCTGCATCTTTCAAATCAGCTGTGGTTACAAAGAAAAAATTTATCTTCTTGCTCAAGTTTTCTTTACAAAACTGAAACATGTGTTCTGGTGTAAGAATTTGCCTCTCTGTAGTTCTCTGCAAACTGGCACGAGCAGTAGCTCTTTTCACTGTTCCTCCAATCCCATCACATGCATTTTTGCCATGGGATGTAGCAAAGAAGTGCCATTCACAAGACAGACCAAAATCCTCTTCATGGTAACAGAGATTTGTGAAGTTGTATCTGTTCTTATATTGGCCAGCACATCCATCTGAGAAATAGTGCACCTTCTTCAATTGTGGGCATCTGAATTTAACATATGTCATAAGCTTCAATATGAATGAGTAAACCATTATAGTGTTGTGTTTTAGTGATGCAGATAAGAAACAGACACTAAAATGGCTAAGTTCCTGGTCTGCAGATGATCTATAATAGATGACAAAAGGGTGAACTGTACACTGAATTGTCCCAGTGAAACCCTTGGGCAGCATCCTGGACAATGAAAGAATAATTCTCAGAGAAATCACCTACTATAACTACCTCGCTCTGAGGTGGTAGTGTTTCTTTCAACTGCTTGAAGTACTGTGATTGTTGCTGAGCAACAAAGTGATGACGAACCATGCGGGATATTTTCATGCTTAGGGATAATAAGTATTCATGAAGTGGCTCCACCTTATCAACCATTGTACAACGGTCAACAGTCACCCATTGCTTGTAAGATATTTCATTTGGAGCTGATTTCACACTGTCAAGTAACTCAAGAAAATCCAGGACATCCTCTTCTCTTGGGCAATCATTGCAAAGTTGCATCATGCAAGTCTCTCTTTCTGTACTGCAGACACTGTAATCCATAAGATCCTTGTATGAAAGACCTCTTTCTCCCAATGCAGCCAGCTGCAATTTTGGATTTTGATGGTATGTGCAGACACAGACAGAATGAGTCCCACCACTACCGGCAAGCACACAATATGATGGCCGTAATTTTGCAAATGTGGAAAATCCTATTTTGGGATTCTTTTCATCATTTTTATATAGTTCAAACATCTCTTAAATTCCCGAGGACCAATCGTTTTTGCACCTTCATTGCACCTTCAGCACTGATAACTTTCACGCAATCCTTTTGGCCAGGACACATACGACTAACCTCTTCTGACTCATAGAATCTTCTAACTATATCTTTGTGCTCTTCAGATATCACTTTTCCTTTGCTCATTAGTGGAATCTTCGGAAGGATTCCATGTTCTGATTTAAGTGAACGGCTTCTTTTCACCATGTATGTTGTAGTTTGAAAGAAACTAGCTGTTTTTTCAATTGTGTATGGTGAGAGTGTCAATATTTGTAGTTTGTGATGGTGACATTTGCTCTCCAGGAATGACTGTTTCAATTCATTCATTAATTTGTCTAGATGTTTTTCAGATTTAGTTTCAGGTTTTGAAGTATCACTTACCTCCTCGGTAATTTGAACACCATAACTGAGTTCTAGCCTCTCCTTCAGGTGTTTCTGAGCAGATGATAGCTTACCACGAGCCTTGCGCTTTTTCTGGCTTAATGACAGCCCTTCTGAAAAGAACAGAAAAAAAGGTTTCACACACCTGAATATTAGTAATTAAATATTAATTATAGTACCTTAAATGCTATATAGTAGATCAAACAGACCTTGTAGTAAAGTATAAGTTATTATATTAATTTATTACTTACTTTTTTTAACTGGTGTTTGGTCCAGAAATGCTAGAACTGGTTCAACTGAAGTTGAAGGATTTTCCTTTATCAAGCAATCACTGTCATTGTCCAGATCTTGAATTGAAGAGATGTTACTCAAGCCACTGATAGTAGATGATTCATTTGAATCCTGCTCAGACTCGTTGTTTTCAGTGGTACTAAGTATAGTGGGGTTTTTCATTATCAGTGTCCAGCAGTTCACACACAACAATGAGTTTTTTTTTACTCTTCCAGCACATTTTTCAACAAGTACATCAGTCACTTTTCTAAGATTGATTGTTATGCGTTTCTTGTGTTTTTGAATAGGGTCCTGGCAGTATTTCAAGTGCCGAACCATTGTATTTTGATCTGTAAAGATATAGGATTTACAATTAGGTAATATATATTTTTTAGAAAATATATAGCTATACACACTTAATATTTTAGGCCTTGATAGTCTCTGAGGCTCATTAAAACACCATACCCACCAGCCACCCACAGTGCTGGCTGGAACTGTACTAACCTGTAGACAAGGAATTTTGCAACTATCTGTGTTGATTCTGCACTTAGACAAGTAGCAACATGTTTCAACAGGTTTGTTTAGGCTACATGTGAGCTTAGTCTTCCCCTTTCACTATTATAACTATTATTGCCAGTGTAGATTAGCAGTGAAATACAATTTTTATTAAATTCTTGGAGCTTGAGGTCAAATTGATAGCTAAGATATAAAAATTCCTTGAAATGACAAGCAATTTATAAATATGGTGTTCACTTATAAGTTAGTTACATGAAAAGTACCAACATAAACAAACTTTTTATGATTGTTTCTATTAGTCAAGAACTCTGACTTTGTTTTTTATATCTATAAAAAATGTAATTTTAATTTCTATAGGTCAAATTATGAGCTTAAGTGTGAAAACTTGCATATTTGGATTCCTTGTCGTTTTCTGATTCTAAATATATATACTTTTATATAATTATGACAATTATTACCCAAGTTATGGCTCGCCAAATGTTAGTAACCTCGCGAGTGACCTCAAATTGCCCGAGGTCATCTCTTGAACCGTTGGTCGGATTGACCTTATAATTTCAGAAATGGATTCAGGGCTCACAAACTCCCTATAAACCAAATTTCAGCAAAATATGAGAGATGAGGGTGTTAATTTCAATTTTTTTTGGTTGATCTGACAGAGAATGACCCAGTAATCAGAACGTTTCTTGATGTATTTGTAAACTTCATTTAGGATGTAATCCTCAGCTGTTAGTTCCTTTTGCTGCCCTGTGGTATCGTGCTTAAATTCAGAAACTACATCATTTGCATTTCCTCCATTAGCTAATTTGGAAATTGTTTCCATCACTCTTAACATAACAGTTTTCCCTCCTTCTTTATAAAATATATTTTCTACAAATTCTGCACTAACTGTGGTTTTTTGAGCTACTTGCAACATAATCTTTGTTACATAGGAAATCAATACATAGAACTTGGCACTAATTTCTTTCTCTTGTGGATGATCAAAAAACACACAATTTTCCACAAATCTGTCAAATTGATCAAATTCGTAATTAACCATGCGAGTATCAGATTTGAGTTTTGGTCTCTTAAAACCAATGATATTGTCAAGAACCATATTGGTATAGTCAAGGCCTGATCTCAGATTTGAGGAGTGATTCTGAATAAAGTCTAAAAGTTCACTTAGTTTACAAATTTTCTTCAATGCATCAACGTGGGCTCTGTTCACAAGATGCATTAAGTCCCATCGAAATTTGAAATTTTCTCCAAACAACTTTTTCATTTCGTTTTTAAATGGCTCGTTGTCCTTACAAAAAGCCCCATCTCCAACCATTCCAGATACCTTGGATTTAATTGCTTCTTCAGATAGTTTCAAGTGATTAGGAGACTTCAACACATCAAAAATTTCATTGGCCAAATAAACTCCTGATTTGCTGCGTACTAAATTTATCCCAGCAAGTTTTACAGTCTTATCTTCTTCACTCATAACTAATACAACTAGCATGCTTAATCCCAAAATTGTTCCAATGTCAGCTGTTATTGTTACTGAAGTTTGTTCTTTAAGTTGATTATCTAATAGCTCACAAATTGTCTCGCACGCATGTGTGCTATGATTCAAATTTCCAACCTCTCAACCTGACCTATGTAATACAGCTAGAAGTACTGGATATAGAGCCCATGCAGTGTTTGTTTTCATTATGTAGTATAAGATGTTGCCACATAAGTCTTCTATGCGTTTAGTAGTGTTCCGAGAAGATGTTTTCATCACTTCATAAACAGCAGCTCTTTGATGATGCTGAAGTTTAATTAAATGTCTCTTCAGGTGGGTTTTCAGATTTCTAAACCATCTCTTGATTTTCTCCTTGTTTGCATACATAGGTTAAATCTTTAACATTGAAGTAACCTTTTATGTTAGAATGTTTGTCTGAAGCACATGCTTTGGGGTCTGTGCAAGCTATGCAATATAATGTAAACATTTTATCATCAGAAGCATCATCAATATCTGTGTGCAATGTTTGCAATGTTTTCCATTATATCACTTGGTACTGAAAATGAATCATCAGCATGCCCTAGATCCTTCTTTTCCACCAATTTGAATGTAGATTTGATCAAATCATTGTTCAGGATTTCTTGTATTGATTTACACTTGCTTAAATGGGCTATGGAAATGTCAAATTTGTTGCTTTTTGCTTTATTAGATTTGGATGCAACACTTGAACTTGAAGGCATATTTTGACTTCTCTTTATTAACCACAACAGCTTGGTGAGTTTCTTTTGTTAGGCGCAAAATTGCATTCAATGTCTTCTGGATTTGGGAATTTTCAAATTCCTCTAAAGCAGTTTTGTTAGTCTGATGCGCAGATTCTTCACTTACCTTTTGTTTCTTAGGTGGAGGAGAAGCACTTTCTTCAGTCTGTGAAACATCTAGTGAAAAAGTTTCATTTTCTAGATTAGAAGTTGAAGAAGTTGGTTCATTTTTCTGAGGTCAGCACTAGCACATTTTGTGAACAAACTAAATGACTGCTTTGCCGTATCTCTTTGCTGCACTTCATCCTGGTATTTCTTTACTGCAATATCTAAGCTGTGGGCCCAAATTCTGGGACCTCTTGTATTGTAACAAATTTTTTTTTTGGAATTAAAATGTTCCTCCCAGTTTTGCTTCTTTGAATATTTGTTCTTGCATTGACCACAAAAGTAACCCCTTTTAACACCCTCACTTTTCTCTCCAACTTCATCAATATTAGGATCCATTATTGATTATTGACTACCTGAAAAAATACAAAATAAGAAAGTTAGTAAATATAGTATGGTAAAAGTGAGTAAAAGTAAGTAAATATAGTACAATGAAAGTAAGTAAAAGTAAGTGCTTTAAACTTAGTAAAAGTAAGGAAGAGTAAGTAAAAGTAAGTTTAAACTTAACTAAACTTTTCAATTCTAGAGTCATGGTGGATTACTTAAAACAGCACAAGTAATTATCTGGCCAATTTATCAAACCTGGCCGAGATCAATGGAACATAGTCCAATCCTGATAATTTTATATTAAAAAAATATACGTTTTAATAAAATTTTAATTATCAAAACATTGAAGCTTAACAAAAAATAAAAATAATTGTTAAATATGGAATTACCAACTAAACTTAAAATAACTAAATTTCTAATTTAAAAAAATTGGTTTGTACAAGAATGTATACGCAAAAAAATTGCATAATGTCTAGCGGATGAACAAAACCCAAACCCAAATTTACTTTTTCTCACGGTCAAATTTACTGGAGCAATGCTCCCAAGATCCCAGGAATCTGGAGTCATGCCCCCTATCACGTTGTATTCGGCAGGAGTGTCCCTGCTGCACTATTTCCGGGCGCCAAGGAGAACTGCATCAACGAAGAGTGCCTTGGGGATACATGTACTGAAGCCGCTGTAACTCAAGCGAAACCCGTTCCTGCACCCCGCCAAACCAAAGTGCGACCTATTCCGTCACCGCGCTTGAAGAAGACGACATCACTCATCAAGCATTCAAGAGGCTCCCGATGTATGACCAGCCGCACCAACGGAACCTGAAGCCGAAACTCGCCACACTTCCATTCGCAAACGGCCTCTGGACAACACCTACGTCTCAGCTGCTAGGATGTCCGAGTTTTACAACAGAAGAAAAAGAATCAAGGTGAAAGAGTTTTCGATGGGAGATCGGGTCAGTGTTGCCGTTCCGAAATTAGATCGCTCGGCAACGGACTTACCTTGGATACCATGTGTCGTAAGCCAGGTCCATGGCAAGAAGGTGAAGACCTATTCCCTTGGTACAGAATATGGAACTTTGGCCACAAAATTCACCGGTGGAGACCTTCAGGACTATACTGGTGATGTCGCGACGGGTGCCAATGTCATTTCTCTTCGTGAAGCCGCCCAGAAGTTCCACCCAGAAAATAAGTTCGTTAAAACCCATTGCAAGACATTCTTCACAGTCGCTACTTCAGAGAAAAGACTGGATGAGTGACCGTCACATGGCAACAGCAAGTAAACTGTTAAAGACGTCATTCCCCCTCGCCGGCGGATTACAGGACACCCTTCTTCAACAGAACATGTCCTTTGACATTCCCACCGAGGAATTCGTGCAGTTCATTCACGTTGCGGGGAACCACTGGGTTACGATATCGAACCGACGAGAGCACGATACGTATTTATGATTCTATGCGCCAGAAGCCAAGTTCCGACACCATCCGTACCATCGCCAGATATCGTCACTGCCCAGAGGAAAAACTCGTCCTCAAAGTTGTGAACGTGGACGATCAGCCTAACTCAAACGACTGTGGACTGTACGCTATGGCATTTGCGACGTCACTTCTGTTTAGAGAGGACTCCACAGAGGTGAAATACGATCCGTCGTTGCGCAAGCATTTCGGAAAATGTGTCGACAATGGTAGGATTATGCCTTTTCTATCTACCGTCGAGTACCGTCGTCCGAAAGTTCTCCACGAAAAGGAAACTAGGATCTACTGCAACTGCCGCTGCCCAGATGAAGGCAAATTAATGATCGAATGTGACGAATGCCAAGAGTGGTACCATGCCGCATGTGCGAAGGTGACAGCCAAAACGTCCAAGACAGCGATGGAAACGCGAGTTATGTTTCGGAGTTGCCTGAACTGTCTGAGTGTGCAATCGTATTTTAACTGACCATTCTTATTGGTATGGTTGCGCTGATTGAATAACTTGTTTTAAATTTTTATATTTTACATAATTTACATTTTAAAAGATTAAATGAAAATAAATACTTGACCTCACTCACTTATACATGTATACCCATTGTTCATGCAAGATGCAAATAAATACAATGTACTTGCGCTCATTCACATTGAGATGGATGGTTTTCCAAAATTGTGTTTTTGTATGGTTGTGCTGATTGTAAATAACTTGTCGTTTTAAATGTTTTATGGATTTAATTTTAAAAGATGATGTAAAATAAAAGTACTTGCCTTCATTCAACCTCATTTTCCATTTTCATAAGTAACACTCCTGGTGTTAGCAGTGGATATTTTCCTCCCAAGGACATTCATTCCTAGGACCCTCGACCACTCCTCCCTCCTGGACGTACCCCTTTCCAGTCAAAGGACATTAATTCCTAGGCCCATATCTCTACCACACTAGCATGCCCCCCCCCCCCCCCCCCCAAATGAATATTGACAACCAACATGATCAATCACCACTCATTTTGTATGTACTTTCAATCGTATTCTTTTCCTTACTCATGAACTTAGTCTGAAATGAATGGCTGGTGATGGTGAAAAGCAAAAAGAATAGGTGAACTACTAGTATACAATAATCTAACAAGAAAGGACAGGCATGCATGAGGCCTTCTGCAAAGGCAGAAACAATTGGGAAAAAAAAAGGGGTTTTCTAAATTTTCGGTATTTCCTACAATCAATCCTTACCATTTCTCAATCCCCTCCTAACGCAAATCGATCGACGGCGCTGCTGACGGCGCAAAACGATCGGTCGATAGCGCAAATCTACCGATGGCGCATAACGCTTAATATATAACTATTAACTGTAAATGATAAATGTGTGAAAATATATACAGGAATACCCCGATTTACAAAAGGGAGGTTCCTGGAAAAATCTTTTGTAAATCAAAATTTCATAAATCGGAGGATTTTTCCATTGACTTGCATTATAAAAGCAGAGACGTTCCACCCCTCACCCCAAAATCCCACCCATAACGTAATAAAATAACACAATAGTTGCATAAAATTATATATTTTAAGTGGAACGTGTGTATAAATTTCCAATTTTGTCTGCATAGAAAACTTTTTTGGCTTTAGAGAGTGCACTAGCACTTCTACCTTTAAGTACATGTTTGCCGGTCATCTTCACTGTTTTTGGGGTTCGACGGCAAGAAACAAGGGAGTAAGGTATCCACACGTTTGAAACACGAGGCGCAAACGGGTCTGATGCTACAAAAAGATGCTGTATTTGATAAATATCAGCAAAATCTCCACACTGTACACAAAATACATATAAACAGGCAAATTTTGCGAGAAATTAAATTGTAATTAAATGTCTAATATACTTATATTTTTACGTGAAAAGTGATTAGTGAGAGTTAATATAAACTTCAACAAGCATCTCGTCTCGTTTTCGAAATTTTTTTCATAACTGCGGGGAAAGTCTCTCTCTTCGTAACTGCGAATTTTTGTAAATCGGGGTATGCTTGTAGTTATATTTTTCATTTTCAATAATTCATATTTTTCATTATGAAAAGTTTCTCAGCATTTTCCGGCAACACTTTTCACTATAAATTTTGCCTGCTGCACTAAATAATCTGTCAGAAGTGATTGAGGTGGGTGGAGCACTTAAATACTCGTACAAGTTTCTTTAATGATGGATATTCTGATATATGATTCGGGGATGGGGTCAAATACTCGTGTATTTGTATTTGAAGGTATTTTAAATACCTTTGGGAAGTATTTGTATTTCGAGATTTCCAATCAAAAGTGTTTGTATTTGAAATATTTTAAAAATTTAAAATTCCCAAATACTTTTACAAATAGTTATACAAATTCCCATAACATTTTGTCCTATCTTTCATTATTGAACATTTAAAAATAAAAATATTGATAGGTATTATAGCTTTGTAGGTTATCTAAGAGACCCTTACCAATATATTATACAGTACATAATTGCGTTGGACTGTTGGTTACCCAGGAACAGTTTACATTTAGGTCGCTTTGTGAAATTGTCAGTTCTTTCTTGAACAGGGACTGGTATTTGTATTTCGCAAAATTTAGTGTATTTGTATTTATACTGGTAAAAGTATAATTTGTATTTCGCAAAATTTAAAGTATTTGTATTTATTTAAATACTCTTAAATGTATTTGACCCCATGCCCCGATATGATTGTTCAACCAGGTTAAAGGATCTTTTTCTCTAGGTATTAATGGTGGCGTTAAATATTTATCTAGATCTGCTTTATAAATATTTTTGTTTTTGTTTTGCTTTTCCTTCATTTGTCAGTTGTTTTTTATCCTCAGAATCTGGAGTTAAGAAGGTGAAGGCATATACTCCTCAGATTCTTCTGTAGCATTACTGTTCGTAAATTTTCTCAATAGATGAGCTAATGATGTCATTTTAACTTTTTTATAATATACAAATTGGGAGACTGCGTATGGCTTAAAATTATAGGCATTCACTATCACTAAGTTACATGTACGTTCACTTGTGCACAGTATGTAATATATTTTCGCATGGTATAGTACTCTGTAATGTTACAATTTTTAACCAGTTGTGTATGGGCTTAATAGTTCACCACTGCTGCCAAGATGCACAATAATATAGTAAATTACTTAATTTATAATGTATTGCCTTCTCATAAGACCAATAAGTTTTGAATTATTTTTAGTATATTTTGATACAAGAAGAATAAGATATTTGATAATTTGCTAAGTTTTAAATTTAAATAATTAGGATGTTACTAGTAGGCTTAGAACAATTTAAGTCGGGGGGGGGGGGGGGGGGGGGGGATATTAAATTTTCACACTTAAATTGTCTTAATAGAAAATTTAACATTTTCCATATTTTGGGGGGGATATCTCGCATTCAATGCTGGAAAGAAAAAAGGCAGTTAATTAATTATCCCGTATCCGGCCGGATACTGGATCGTGATCCGGTATCCGGTGCATTCCTACCTAATACTAAAACAAAACTGTGAAATGAAAGTGATGAAAGCTCTTTAACTTAACTAAGTGTTATTTGGGATCACTTAGTCTAAACTGAACTTCAATTTTTCAGGAGAATAGCCTTAAATGAAGTTTATGCGCACGCAGTTCTTGGCAAACATCCGCATGTTGTTAGATATTACTCCGCTTGGGCAGAGAACAACCACATGATAATTCAGAATGAACACTGCAATGGAGGATCGTTGGCAGATGTATTAGAATCCAACAAAAAGACACACAATACATTCTCTGAAGCACAGCTGAAACAAATATTGCTTCACGTAGCCAAGGGACTGAAGTAAGTTTTTAAAAATTCTTTTTCAATGGTCTGCTTGCAATGGATAAAAATTAGTTGGGCGAGTGGCTATTCTTTAACATGGACACAAATTGGTACCATTTTATGTTCGAAGTATGTTTAGGTATTTGTATCTACCTTGAGACGCTAGCCATTGCTTTTTCAGATACATTCATTCCCAGCAACTGGTCCACATGGACATAAAGCCTGGGAACGTGTTCATCTCCAGGGAGCCACAATTCACCCCTCAAGGAGAGGATTCAGCTGACGACGGTTTTGAGGAGGACCAAGAGTCTGAAGAAGCTGAAGATGTTATCTACAAAGTTGGTGAGGATTGAAATGATGACTGTGTTTGGAGTAGGATGAGGAGGATAGTCTTTTCCCATAAAATATCCAAAGTCCATTCATCTTTCTTCCTGTCTGTCTACCTTCGCAAACAATCTTGTGCACTACACAAACCGTCATATTTTATTCTTTCAGCATATGCAAACTACCTTAGCACACCAATTTTTACTTCCACTGACAACGTCTTTCCAGAATCGTAAGATTTCTTACTCTATCAATCCGACGCACGTAACATTGATTATCGCTTTCAACTGCTCTTATACTTGTCTTTCATCCTATATACTATTGAGCTAAAATGTGTCTATCTGTCCGCTTTCTTCGGAACCGTGCACAGGCTACCTGCCCGGGGGAGGAGTGGGGGTATGGCGTTTTTTATTTTTTTTTTATTTTGTCGCTTAGGAACTTCTTCTCCCCGGAGGGCCAAGTTGTACAACGGTCGCGAATGATAGCGAGATACCGCTTGTTCTATACTGTTTCACATCTAGACAAAAGTGTGTACTAACACACACACGTGTAAACATCTCGCAGCATGTTTTCACTTTTTTTTCAACCGCCTTCAACGTACCCGCCGCCACTCTTCCTTGATTGTGTTTTTTTTTTATTAAATACATATACCAAATACTTAGTACTCTACCTGTAGCATTTCATCATTCATCACATCACAATCCGAATTTTGCCCCTTCCTATCGCTATCCTACCATACACCTTCCCCACTACGCTCGGCAGACTTCTATCTCTAATTCTTACTATCACTCCTTTCATTTTGTATAGTGGAACAATTATTACTTCGTTTTTAGGCACACACCCCGTTTGTCCATGTACGCTGGTATATGCATCACAACCACTCTAAACCTTTCAATCCCTAATATTTAATTATTTCCTCTCATCCACATTTTTTGCTTTTTCAGTTTAGCTCGCAAACAGTCTCGCTTCATCCACGCTTTTACTCTCTAATATTGTGACACGTCCTGCCATATTTATATTTGCACTCTCTTCGTCTTTTCCACTCATTGAACTCTCGAAGTGTTCCTTCAACTATTCCGTAGCTCCACATCTGCTCTGGGCACACTTCTATTACTCTCAAGCTTGCTTTGTTTTATTTCTGCACTTCTGCGCTTCCTTCCAAAATGACTTGATATACTCTACATAATTCTTTCTCCTAAACTCGTTTAGTTTCTTATGCTACACTAGTCTTTTCACACTTCTCTTGCTCTCTTCATATGCCTTCGTCTTCCACTTTCCTCTTTATCCCGACACACACCTAATGTAAAATTCTCGGGAATGATCTTTAGGAGAATATTTTTGAATTTTCTTGAATATTCTCCGAACCGAGAACTTTCGAGAATTTTCTCCTTTAGAACATCTGAGGTTTTTCAACTATTCTGATACAACTTAACTTCAGTTCCTGTCAAAATGGAGAAATTCTAAAAGTCAGAAGTGGTGATAGGATGAGTGAAGAAATAAATAAATTACTACCGTGATGCAAAAAATTTATTGAATCATTGTATAAAGACTGTATTTCAATTCAAAGTAGTGTTTACCAGGGATGGCAGTGATTAAATCATGATTTTTTATTTTTTCAAAATTATATAGAAATTAATAAAATATATCTCGCAAGTCACTTTAGAAATAAAAAAAAATACCCCTTGTAATTGTGTTCAATTTCAGCGTAACAGCTTGATATCACAAAAGCACGAAATGAACTAAAAACTTAAAAATACAGCCACGTATTCAAGCGCCATCTACCGATAATGATTTACAATGTTTTAGGCACCAATTTATTATGACGTCACATGCAAAATTATTAAAAATTGAACCAAAATCATTGAAAATAAAATCGTGCATAACTGTTAATACAAAATTTCCCATAATGAAATTTTGTATGGTGTTATAACTAAATATTATGTAAATGTTAGCGACAGTAAATTTCTCGAGAGTGCGTGCACATAATAAAATGCATATTATCCAAAATGGCAAAAAAAGAACTACTACAAAAAGAACTACCTACCATAAAAAACTCGACACAATTATCACAATTCACAAGGAAATCGCATTTAGATACTTGTTCTTGCTATACACAACCACAACTAACCAAGGAAACAATTTGCCATCCTTTATATACTATTTTCTCCCAATTCCGGAGTATTCTAGAATGTTCTGGATCGTTTAGAATATCCTCTCACATTCTAGAAAGTTCCATGAGGTTCTGAAATATTCTAGAATTCTCTAAAAAGTTGCAAAACAATCTCAATGTTTTAAAACTAAAAGAAAATTCTCGAATATTCTCAGCAAATAATATTTTGGACAATATTCTCGCCTCACATCACTACACACACCACATCTGTTTCCTGCTTTCATCCTCTCAATCGTTGATGCAACTTCAGCATCCCACCATACTATTCTTTTTGCACGTGTCTTTGCAACCCACCCCCACACATGCACACATTGCTTGCATTCCTAATCAGATATTCTAGCTATGCATTCCACACACACCACCTCCATTTGTTTTGCAACTTTTACACTCTATTTATCCTTCATCTAATACTATACTCATCCACTACCTTTTTCACCATAACTTTTCCACTTTAATTCTCTTATAACCACAACCTCGCTTAAACTTTATGCAAGACTATCGTGTCAGAATAGCCTCATTCATACCTCGCATCACACATGTCGCATACTACTATCAGCTTGTTCGTGAAAAGAATCGCGAGCATGTAGTATATCATGCTTCTCTCGCTATGATGGCATTTGTTCCTTTCAACCTTTCAAATGTTCTGTGCTATGATTCCTCATTTCACGGAGGTCAAGCTTGTTGCCCCCTCCTCTTGAGTTGGCCTGATGAAGAAAAGAGTTGGTTTCTTGTGCTCTTCCCTTCACATACCCAGGTATTCCTGGCTCATCTGGAATTGTTCTTAGCCGGGCGTCATCTTTTGAAAATATTCATTGCTACACCACTCGTGTTCCTTAGTTCTTTAGGCAGCTGGTCCTCTCGCAACAAAACTACTTTTAAGGTTGAGGATGTTCCCTGTCTACCCCTTAATTTGGGAACACGACACAGTCTTCCTTTTCTACTTCCCACTGTTGTTTGAGTGATTACAGGGTTCAAAGATGATTAGGGACTAATTCCTCAATTATTTTCCACGTGTAAATAATGGTGTAACACACCACCTTCCAGTGAATATAAATTTAATTCATGTAACCTTTCCCAGTAATTTAGTTCTTTGTATCCATTGATCTTGGTTGTGAAGTTTCTCTGAATCTCTTGTAGTTGACTTCCGTTTTGTATGGGTATGTTAAGACTGAGTAGTATTCCAACATAGGTATGATTTGTTTTCAATAGAGGAATCTTATTCCTATCCCTTTTAAAGATTCTCTATCTGTCCAGTTAGTCTTTTTTGCTATTTTCTACTATCTTATTTTGTTTTAAATTTCGTGTGATCAGTCATTACAACTCCTAAATCTTTTACTTTATAGTTCATCTGAATTTTCTGTCCATTTGGGGTATAGTATTCCATGGATTTTAGGTCCTCCCTTCCTTACCTTAATTTCTGTGTTAAATTTCGTATTACTTTCAGACCAATTGTAGATTCTGTTCATGTCGGTTTGTAGAGATTCTATATCCTCTGGGTTTGTTTTTCTAAATTTTGTCATCAGGAGAGGATGTTGCTGTGCTCACTGGTAACTTCATCTATATCAGTTAGCATGATTATGAAGAGTAATGGATCTAATACTGTTCTTTGTGGTACTGAACTAAGGACTTCTTATTCTGATGAAGATATTCTTTGAATTGTAATGACTTGCTGTCGTTCACTAACGAAATTATAGACCCATTTTCTTACTTTTCCTGTTATTCCCATATATTTCAGTTTGTGCTGATTCCGTGGTCACATTTGTCAAACGCTTTGGCGAAGTCTGTATATCGTATAGTTTTTAATTATTTTCAAGTGCATCAGTGATGTTAGTGTTCCATTAGTTGTGATAAGCATGATCTTTCTGACTAGAATCCATGTTGGTTATTTGATTTTTTTTGCAGTTTCTAATAGGTTTTTCTCCAGCTATTCTTTCAAATATTTTGGCGAGATACGTAAGTGACACGCCTGTAGTTTTTGGCCTCGGATCGATCTCCTTTATAAATTGGAACCATGTTCGTTCTGTACTAGCTATACTTGTGTACTGTTAAAAAAAAGTCCTTTCATTGTGCAACTCTTTCGACCTACCCCAGTTATGATTCATTCTTGGTACACTATGATCCCCCTTCACCTCGCCAGCCACTTTTCTATCCACGTCTCTTATCACAAACCCGTAACGTTCGGGTACAATTTCACTCGAAAACTTAAATTCGGGAACTGAAGTGTCTCGTCGCTTTATACCATACATTATTCATCAATAGGCGCTTACATTTTTCCTCTTGTCTTCACACCCACGCTCGCTTTCGCACTAGACTCCCTCCCAATCACACGCTCCACCTTGCACCTTTGTTTCAAAATCCCTAGAACCACACACCTATACGGGATAGACGGGACATTTTTGCCTTACACACCTATACGGGATAGACGGGACATTTTTGCCTTACACACCTATACGGGATAGACGGGACATTTTTGCCTTATTTAAACAGCAGCTGTTACGAAAGTCTACAGAATTCAGAAAAATAGTTTGTATAGGAAAAAATTCGTAGCAGTCAAATTTTCAGATATTTTCATGTAAAATTAAATTGTAGTAGGTTTTCAGTGTAAATTTGGGTATTTTGAATGTGTTGAGCATATAGTAATACATTAACGTTGAGAAAAGTGTAATCACTTTTAAATACACACAGCTTTTCTGATTAAAGTTTGAGGCTTAATTTCGGAAGTTGGTTGCCAAATTGAAGATGCCAATCGACCAGGGAAGTACTTCGGGGTGGGCGTTAGGCAAGACACTAGTCCAGCATGCTCTCAAACGCGCGTCTCCCTCTATTCTTCACTACTCACAACAATACACGCATATTACACACTACACAATCTTTTCAAAATTTATAAAAAAAGTGGCATAGCTGAGCCTTGGAGACGTTGTTTTTGGCTCTTTTCTATGGAGGGGTCACTTGCGGGCGTTCATCTTTGGCTCCCTCCCTCCTACATTAAAAAAAAAAAATGCCAGATACCTCAATTTTATACAGTAATTAAAGGAAAGTTTCATATTTTATCATAAGCACTTGTTAAATTAGGATTCACAAATGAAATGATATAGTAATGTTTTATGAAGCCTGAAACACAGGTCTGAAAGTCTTAGGTTTAGAGGTCAGTACAAAGTCGACCCCATATATTTGTGCTAAGAACATCAAACCTTCCACTCGCAAACATGTCTCTGTTTTTTCCCTTCTCTCCAGATGGAGAGTTTTTTACTTCCGGGGTTAAACCTTACCCTAAGGAATTTTTAGGTACAGCTTAGTACTAGGCGTAAGATAGAGCTGCTGTATCGTAATAATCTCCCCTACAACTTCTCCAGATGTCACACTTATGGGCAGGAACTCTACTGTGGATTTCTTTACTGCCTCTGTTGCCCCCACTACTATTGGGATAATCTCAGGTTCCACATTCTCCTTATTTCATGTTTGAATTTCTGGTATTTTAAGACCTTTTCCCTTTCATAGTTCGCCACATTCCAGTCTGCTGGGACTCCTACTTCCACCAAGAGGCATTTGTTTCCCTCTTCTCTCTCACAACTATGTCTGGTCTGCATCCTGATACCCTGATGTCAGTTGGTGTCTCGTGGTCATATAGGAGCAGCACTTTGTCATTGTCTTCTATTCCTTGTGGAATATGTTCCCAGTGTTTTTCTCTCTCTAGCCTTATTTCATATTTCTTACAGAGCTTGAAGTGGATTAGCTTGCAGACTGCATTGTGTCCGTCTGTGTAGTTTCTTCTGTGCAGGAGTATTTCACACCCCGATAGTGTGTGACTCAGTCTCTGGGTTCTTTGAGCACAATCTGCACATCTCGCTTTCATTTCTGCCCTCAATATTCCTTTTGAACCAGTTTGTCCGTAGTACCTGGTCTTGTGCTGCCATCACCAGCCGTTCATCTTCTGGTCTCAGTGCCCCTCTTACCAGGAACGCCATGGTTTTATCTCTCTATGTATGCTCTGTTCAGCACGTCCTCTTTGTATACTTTGCCGAACTTGTGCTCTTCCCAGTTCTTCTTTTCTTCTGATCTTTTCTTGTTATACATTCTTTTGATGGTGCTTATCTTTTCCATGAGAGGTTTATTTGCAATGTCTTCAAGCTGTTAGGTCCTATGCCAGCATCCACTAGAAAATCATTTGCCTTTTTTGAGTGTGATGTTGTTTGAGGCTTTTCACTTTTCATGGTCTCACAAATCTGACTAGCTTTCCTTCTCCTTCCTTTATGTACTGTGCTAATCCTATTGTTGTGGTTTTGTGCACTTGGTCAATTAGCGCAAGCCCTAATCCACCGACCCTCCTTGGCAGGTATAGCCTTGGTGTGCATTGGTTTTTATATATGACCTTATGTGCATGGAGCAATTTTCTGGTGATCGTATCAGTTTGTTTTCTTGCTGGGTCCAGTTGATTATGTCAAAACTGTGAGACAGTACAGGTACAGCCAGTAAGTTTATGGATAGGATCTTATTTTTACTGTTTAGATGAGATTTTAGGATTAGCTTTATCCTTTTTGAATATTCTTTCCGCAGTCTTTCCTTCATGATGTCATTTTCTATCTTCTCAGATTCCTCCATCCCCAGATATTTATATGTAGCCTCTTGCTTTAGTTCTTCTATCACGATATTGTCCACCCTGATGTTTTCTGATTCACACCTTTTGCCTTTCTTTAGTGTGACAGTGGCACATTTCCCCAGACCAAACTCCATCTGGATGCCATCTGAGAACTTTTTGACCTCCCTGACCTCTTCTGTTAGCTCACTTTTGTTTGGGGCATATAGTTTTAGGTCATCCATGTAAAATAAGCGAGATATTTTCGGGCTATTCTTTTCCCTTGGGCTCATTACGTAGCCTTTGTTTAGGTTATTTATTAGTTGGCTGAGTGGGTTTAGCGCCAGTACAAACAAAAGGGGGGATATTGAATCACCCTGGTAGATACCTCTCTTTCTCACACTTTCATCTCTAAAGTTCCCTTACTATGATGGAGAATTAGGTCTGTTTCCCATCGTGTCATAGCTGTTTCTAAGAAGATCCTGATGGTAGGGTGGATCTTGTACTCAATACTTCCTCCACCCAGGAGTAGGGTACACTATCATACGCCTTTTTGTAGTCAATCCATGTCATGCTTAGGTTTCTCCGTTTCTTTCTGCTATTCTCCAATATAGCCCTGTTGATTAACAGCTGGTCTTTTGTCCCATACGTTTTTCTGCTGCATCCTTTTTGTTCTGGGCTTATGATGTTGTTTTCTTCTGCATGGCTGAAGATACTGTTGGTATTTTGTAGATGGGTTGGCAAGCACGTTATTGGTCTATATTTACTTGGATTCTGGGTTTCATGGGACTTCGGTAGTAATGTTAGTTTTTCCTTTTGTCAACCATTCTGGTGCTTCTTCTTCTGCTGTTACTATCTTGTTGAAGCACCTTGTTAGTTTTCCATTTAGTGATAGCTTTTTCAACCAGAAGTTCTTAATCATGTTTGGGCCTAGTGCTTTCCAGTTGCTGCTGCTTTTTATTTTCTCCTCGACTTCTTTCACGGTTATTCTGTCCATGTCCATCTTTGAGATGTTTCTCACCTTTTCGCTGTTATAAAGGCTCCCAATCCATTCTGCACCATCATTATGGTTGACTTCGTTCTCGTAGATGTTCTTCCAGAAATGCTCCACTTGTTCTTTTTCAGGTGGTCTTTCCACGTTTATCTGGGCATTCTTTAACTCTAAATAGTTTTGTTGGGTTGTCTTCAAACATATCATTTTTTCTTTTCTCTATCCAAGTGTATATATCTTGCCAATCTTTTTGCCTTTGCCAACGGGTCTAGCTTTTTCCTGGCAATGCTTTGTCTGATCTTTCTCTTTGGATTAATACATTTACCTTCCTCATTCCCAGTTCATATCTTAATTCCCCCACATATGGGCAGTTAGGATTGAGATCTCCTTCCTGAGGTTACCTACTCTGCTCTAGTCTTTCTTGCCCCACTCGCTTCCTCTCATTTCCTTTCTTTCCCTGGTGGTTTTGCTCCTGGTTATTCTGCTTGCGTGTTTTTACCCCTGCCATCTCTGTTACGCTGACTGCTGTTGCATAATATAACCTGTTTAATTCTGTGAGGTTACTCTCCTGGAGTGTTATTGCAGGTAGTACCTTGTTCGCTATCTATATATATTTTCTGACCTATAGGTGTTCCTCAGCTTGGGCAGTGGTCTTCTGTGGTACATCCTGATGTACATCTTTAGAAATGATTTTTCTTATTTTTCCGAATGAACAAAAATATTTAAAAATGCATGGCATGGATTAGATAAAGTAGAGTTGCATTTTTGCTCTATTTTTTCCTTTTGAATAATTGGGTGCACGTGATGAGTGTAGGCATGGTGTGAGAGATCTTGTTGAAGTTTTCAGTTCCTGTTTCAACTCCGTTACTGTAGTAGCATTTCATCAACTACAGAAAGAATAAACGGACAGATACTGAGAACCTTCAGGAGGAGGAACAAGAATGTAATGACCCCTTTGCTGAAAACTGATTATATAAAAACTTTAAATATTGCTCATTTTTAATGTCTCCATATGAAAAAAAAAGTCAAGAATACTTCACAGCCAGCCAGTGAATTCAAACTATGACTTGGGGAAAAATAACTTTACTTAAAACTATACACATTGCAATTTATACATTGAAAACAATTGAGAAATTTTTTGTTGGTTGTGGTTCATTGACGTTCGCGAGATACGTGGAAGAGATCTTGCTGGAGCATGTGGTCCATTTTGCTCATTTCGTTGGCGAAGACTTCCTTCTACAGCACGTTAACGCTAGACCCCATGCGGCAAGAGCCGTTAGCGATTTCCTTGAAGCTGGAATTCGTTGAATCGAGTGGTCTTCCCGAAGTCCGGACCTGAAACCCCATAGCACACCTCTGGGACACGATGGGACGGCGTCTTATGGCTCTAACACACTACAGGAGCTACAACAAACTTTAACTGAAGAGTGGGAAGGAATCTCGCAATATGTGATCGCCGATCCCATTCCTTCATGGGATGAATCGACAAATGGCTGCAGTCATTCAAGCTAGGGGAGAGAGGCAACACCTCTTATTAATCATGTACCCCCCCCCCCCTACTTTCTCGTGTTGAAAAAAAAACGGGCTACGCAAAGAAATCTTGGTTTAAAGTTTAAACCCGTGTATATACCGGGCTGCGCAGAAATGGTTATAAGCGAGAGCCCGTAATATTACGGGTTGCGCAGCAAACGGGTTAATTATAAAATAACCCAGTTCACACTATCATAATGAATGATTAAGGTTTTCTAGGCCTTAATGTTTATTAAATGGAGAGCAAACTAGTTATCACTTTGGAATAGATTTAAAAGAACAAAATGCTAGATGAATTGGTTTATTGAATTATATGGAAAGAAGTGATTACATTTTTTTTTAAAAAGCATGATTTGGTGAAAACTTTTTACAGGGGCATGAAAACTTTGTTAGGAGAATTTGAATAAAGACTGTCGATGAGAGAAAAATCTACTGCAAATTAACCTCGATTCGATGTTTTATTGTAAACTGCTTAATTTAGCAATGCACAGATTAATGAACTTAATATAACTTATTCTTCCGCAGGCGACTTGGGTCACGTAACGTCCGTGTTAAACCCGCAAGTGGAAGAAGGAGACTGCAGATATCTTCCCCGAGAAATCCTTCAAGAAGACTTTTCTCACCTTACGAAAGCGGACGTATTCGCTCTAGGTCTGACGATCTATGAGTGTACTACGAGTCGTCCGCTACCCCTGAATGGGGTAGAGTGGCATTCCCTTCGTGACGGCGTCTTTGAAGACCTTCCCATCCTCTCTTCTGACCTGCAAATGCTCCTTAGGCTTATGACGCACCCCGACCCAAGAGAGCGCCCCACCGCCCTGCAGCTGGTGCAACAGCTCTCATTTTGCCACCCAGTCAATAAATCGCACGCGCAACTCAGGAGGGAGCTTAATGCTGAGAAGTTGAAGAACGAAATTCTGTCGCGGCAGCTGCAGGAGGCTGCAAAGTGCCTGCAGAGCATCAGTCCCAATGTCACTTCGTCCCTGACGGCGGCAGTCGTTACGGGAGTTCTTGCGGGCGTGGGTCCCGCGTCGGCTCAGTCGAAGGGAGCTCTAACGAGGGTTCATGGGGCGAGATCAGGCCCCACTACTAGAAACTCGAGGCTTGTGGGAAAGAAGGTAAACAGGAGTGTCAGCACGACCAATTTTTAGCGTCGTGCGAGACCATGTTCCATTCAGTGATTTTTGTGATGTAATATGAATAGTATTTTTATAAAAGTGTACAGAACCCATATTGCATGTATTGTTTATATATGTAAAAAATTTTATATAGTCTTTTAGTTAAAGCTATCTAGTCCCTAGGCTACGTATGGTATTAGAATAATTGGACTTTATTCATCGTCTATGAACAGTAATGAATTATCAATGCAGATATTGTCGTACCCTCCTGGATGTTTTAATTTTGTAAGATGTGCCTTATGTATGTGATATAACATTTTAGTTTTTCAAATTATACTTAGAAAACATTTGTACTGTTGCTTCTCTAAATATTTTATAATAAACTTCAATACTATATTTTTATTAACCTTTTTAATGTCATTTATGAAGTGGTGTAAATTAAATTTTTTTTTTTTTTTTTTGTTGAACTTCGTTATAAACATTTTAATCAGACTACTTTTCGTGTTGAAACAACTAATAGTAGTTGACGCTGTACGTATGTGGGATATTGAAGCTTATTCACTCGACAATAATGAACTGAGTCGACATGGGATGTACATGACACTTGAAATTGGGACTGGAGACATGATGTAAATGTAAGGATCACCCGTTATTACTCTTTATGAAAAGGAAGAGAGCGATTTAGTATATAGTTTATAAATTCTTGTTCAGATGCAATGCTTTCCTTAACTTTATGTAATCACTCAAGAGGGATCAGTGTCATATATATCAGGCCAACTAGCGCGGCCCATAAAATTAACTCTCCTTACCAGAATCAGTAGGCTTCGAACCCCCGACCTTGGTGGTTTCACTGCTTATAGTTAGTAAGTCGTGTAACTAAACATGATTCTAGTTTTTTTTTAAAAAGATGGTTCAAAGGTAAAGGTAGTGACGTAACTTTTGAGAAAATTGTCGTATATGTCAAACAAAACTAATTTTACATTTCGATAACTATGGATGCGAAAATTCGTTAATTTTTTACATGCTGAAGTATTTTCGTGTTTATCTGAAAACTGTCAATTCCTGTATTTTTTAAAGTAAGGGTTTGGCTTAATTTCAAGTGTTTTTAGGTTGTTAATGGAATCATTTGACGTTAGTCTTTGGATACATCTTAACTATACAGGGTGTCCCAGAATTAACTATCTATTTCAATGGAATCGAACAAATTTTTTAAACACTTTTATTTGTTTATCATGTTTAATATGTGTTAAAAATGTATAAATTTCTAAATTTTTTTCATAATTTTATTTTCATAATTTTTTCATTATCTGGTCCAATGAAAGACCGTCTGAAGTCATAGAATGGCAAAGAGAGACTCCAAAAGTTAACGTGTGGCTTGGAATGACCAAATCCAAAATTTATGGCCCATTCTTCTTTGCGGAAGCAACTGTAACAGGTACCGTCTACCTTGATATGCTTCAGCAGTTTCTCGAACCACAGCTTCTTGATGATGGCATTCTTGATAATGTGTTTCAACAAGATGGACCACCATGTCATTATGCTCTAATTGTTCGAGAATACCTCAACAGACGCCTTCCGAATCGGTGGATTGGACGTGGAGGACCTCGACCTTGGCCTCCGCGTTCTCCGGATTTGACACCCCCTGGATTTCTTTGCATGGGGTTTCATAAAAACAAAGGTTTATCGCCAAAAGATCAATAGTTTAGCTGAACTTAAAGAACGCATCCAGTTGGCAGTGCGGGAGATACCTGAAATGCTTCAAAATGTGTTTCGCAGCGCTGAGGATAGATTTGAAATTTGCAGAGACAGACGGTGCACATGTTGAAACTTCTCAATAAAGTTTTGACTTATGATTTATAAATCTCTGTTTTTGTATCATAATTTAGTAATAAACACAAAATTATGTCAGTTTTTATTAAAGTTGTCCGATTTCATTGAAATATAGTTAATTCTGGGACACCCTGTATATTAAGCAGCGTTTAGAGCAATGTAAATTATTTTATTGAAAGTTAAATCACGAAAGCGATTATAGATTTAATTTTGCAGTAAAAAAAAAAAAAAAAAAAAAAATATGGAATCTTGTTTTCTATAATCCAGTGACTGGAATGCAACATTGTGCTATTACGAAGCTATCATTTTTTTTGTGTAGAATTATTTTCTATACTTCGACGGGTCAGAATTTGGAAGGAATGAAACTACTACTATATTAGATAATTCGTACTACTGTACCTAACCCAACGTTCTGAACGAAATGTTTTGGGGAACTTTCGCAACATCAACGATCGTGACGGAAGAACCTACAACAGTGGTTCCCAAACTGAGTCATTAACCATTACCCCTTTTCACATGGATACCTTCATAATGACCAGTCAAGGCCGGGTCGAAATCTTTGATTTCTTACGTACATAGTATAAGGTGTTTTCAATCAATCATGGTAACACCCTGGTAAAATATTTTTGAATGCTGAGGACCCCTACCCCCGCCTACCAGTTTTTTTTTTCAGAAAATTTGTAAAATTCGAGATAATTTGCGATTTACTTCGTGTTATTTATTTTCTAATGAAAAAAAAATTTAAAAAAATACAAAAGTGCATGGAAAAAAATTTAATACAAATTTTTAGCTATTGGTAGAAATTAAGAAATTCGATAAAACTTTTGACAAAACTAATTTTTTATTCTTTCCATTGACCTTTCCACTCAAAGTATTTAAAATAAATTTATGCCGATTAATATAACCACTTCTTTCCTGGCTAGATTTAGTTACTAAGTTTACACCGTCACAAACGAGCCACTGAAGGGACCTGCCAAGCAGAGCTGGGCACTTGCGGCATATTGCGGTACTGCTGCACTACCAAACCGGTACGCGGAAATTTGAATGCGGTAGCGGTACTGCGGTACTTTCAGCGATCCTTTGCGTTATGAGGTCCCGGTTTGGTAGTACCGCAGTACCGCAAAATATGCCGCAAGTGCCCAGCTCTGCCTGAGTGCCAAGATGTTCTATTAATTTAATGACCCCTCCAACTCTGCCTGTGTTCACTGGGGTTGCATTACAAAGTAACCTTTAATTGAATTAGCACACTTTGAATCTTCAATAACGGTAATTATTTCGTCAGCAATCGCCCTCGCAGTGCCATTATCTGGTACTACGTGATCAATGTAAACGCTTTGCGGCTCTCTAATTATAACTGTTCTATTTTTATTTTGCCTGATTCTGTCAGTGTATCATCTCTCCTTCCATCAAATCCAATACATTCCACATTTTAGTTTTCTTTATACTTACTTTATTTTACCAATTCTGTTTTTTCCTCAAATTTTTCGATCAAGCATATTTTCTAAACTTAAAATCTTCATATCTTTTAAGGCAGCGTTTATAATGGCTGCTGTGGCCCTATTGCTTACCCTATATATATCAAGTTTTGGCTAAATTTTCATGGGTATAACTATTTTGAAAATTTTCTATTAATTCTAGTTTTCTTCATAATCTAAGTCCTCTGTCTTGAAAATCGACATTTTCATTATCATATATCACTTCTGATGATACAAATTCCCTTTTCTCTTAATTTTTCTTTTGATTTTCTTCTCTTCCTGTGCTGTTTGGATTTTGCCCAACTTTCTCAAATTACTTGTTAATTTTTTTTTCTTCTTTTTTTCCCTTTTTGACCAATAAAAGCTTCCCATTCTGTAATAGGTATTTTATGTTCACACCTACAGTCTTCTATCCCTTATGCCTTTATCATAACAGTGGCGTGGAGATATGTCAAACCTCGTCATACTTTAATTTTTCATATTTTTAATTTATTTTTATCATAGGGCATTTAGTTAACTTATTAGCATCTCCCATAAGTCTAGTAACTCTCAACATAAATTCCCTTTGTATCAATTGTTGGGAAAGAAAATTTTTGCCAAATTTCTTTTATATCTTGAACTACTACGTTATAGCAATCATTTTTACTTATTTTACCCTGTGCTTTAGATTCTTCCTCTCTAACAATAAAATGGAAGTGCCTTACATCAGTTTTTGATTGCGTCATGGCAGATGAAAATTTTGCTGGATATCCGAAGGCTGCATTGTGGCTTCTTTCTCTAGTAGCCATAATTTAATAAGATTTTAACTTATTTATTACTGATATTTTAAAATTAAATAATGTATTTTAATACAAACTTTTAACATTCTAGGTAACTAAATAGGAATCTGGAAAGAAAAAAAATGTAATATTAGGTCTATATCCGGTGCTATGAGTCAGCACCGGATTTAAGACCCTACCCCCCGATCTAAAAAAATTGGTGAATAGTATATTCTGATGTAATTCGTGCCGCGAACCCGTTTTTGGCCATCCGAAAGCAAAAAATTAATATTTAGGGTCAATTTTTACGATTTTCGGCCTATTTCCCATACAAATTCATATGGAAAAAAGTGAATATCGGTAGGGGGGGGGGGTAGCGAAGGTCTCAGCCTTGATTTTGGTGTGGATACTATGACAAAATGATCCTCACAATATGTACCTAAGCAAAATCAACCTTGACCCCTTTTCGACCCGGCCTAAATTGATCACCCTACTTGTATTTCCACGTAAAGCCAGTTCCAGTGTTACCATGTTTACTTTGCAAGTACTTCTTGAGTACAGAAAGTGCATGAGTACCACATTATCCCACTGAAAAAAACGAATTACCTCAATAGATAATTTACCCAGAGTTTGGGAAACGTTGACCTACAACTTGACAACTGAACTAAAAGTAAAGACATTGAATCTGCAATAGGGAATTTTTTTTCTAGTAAGAAAAAATTTTGTACAGCAACATACAGATTGAACACGGCTCGTTATGGACATAAGTATTTTAAATAAACCTTTCAAAATTAAGAACAAAATGCTTACTAATGAACTCTGAAGTAGTAAAATTTAATAAAACAAAATTCACAAAAAATTTATTGCATAAATTGAGAGTATCTACAATAATAATACTTCGCTTATACTAGGCTTTGAGGTCTCGTGATGGGAATGTGCAATAACGCCTGGGGGTTGCTGGTGAATCTGATGAGAAGATTTCTGGTTGCGATGTTGTGGGAAGGTTGGCATCAGTCTTGGATCGCACGCTGCGAATAAAACTCATTTTGGACTAAACTGTTCCTTTATCATGACAAAATTTTCATTGAGGGTGTTAACCGAAAAAGAAAAGTCAGTTCCCACAAATACCCTGACTGTGAAAAAAACACTCCAGAAAAATATTTCAGTCAAGCAAATGCTATCATTGACTCCTAAAATATTTCGAAGGACTTCTTTCATTTACAGAAGTTTTCTGGACCAGTTTTATTCTTTTACCATCTTTAGGTATAGCTTATATGTAAGACTATTTAAAACTAAGTGTGGTTCAGTAATTATCATCAGGGGTTCAGAGTATGTTTGAGACTACGATACTTGGCATAGACGTAGAGATGACGTAACACTAAACTTACGGAAAGGTGGTTCTTTGAAGTAAGTGCTCTGCAAACACTCTGAAGCAGTTGCTCTTCTCTTTGGATCATACATAAAAAGAAAGTTGAGTAGCCTTTGTCCTGATGTGGAAAGCTTGGGAAACTTTGCTTTGAGGTTGTTGTAAGGTTGTTCTTTTAGAGTGAAGTTTTGAATAGCAGGAAGCTTCGAGAAATCGGACCAAATGGTTTCACTCGGAGTCCCTACAAAATTTAATGTATAGTATAATTAAAACAGCAAAATATGGTGTGCAATACATACAACAGGTAAGTGGTACAAAGCTCCATCCAATTCACAAACCTAATAAATTAATAATCAATTCGATCTGATTAATTTCAGACTTTCCAGGCAACAATGGCCGATGCAAGAGTAATTCTCCCATGATGCAACCAGAAGCCCACATGTCGATCGCTGTTGTCTGATGTCTGGACTGGAAAAAACAATTATCATAAAAAATTTGCTACAATAAAAATTTTTTTTTTTTACTAAGCATATTTTCACTTCTTCAGAACAGACAAAATAAACTGAAACAATTACTTTCACTAGTTACAGTTAAACGAGATAACTACAGTAATAATAGGGGTACCGAACCTTCAATTTCAACTCGAGGAAGAATAAAAATCATTTCCAATACGAAGTGGGATGCGGTAACCTAAATGGGACTAACTTACTTGTACTCAACGACTGGTTGGGAAGAGCGATAGCTCAAGGAAGTTATAAGTACTGTATATCCGCTGTCAATGAGTGTCACATTTAACCTTTGATTGAGCTCTTTTTGGATACATAAGAACCACTGCTAAACTAGACTTATAAAGCGATTTCTGGGGACGAGTCATGACTCTAATATAATTTCTGTCGAAAGCAGCCAAACCACTTCCATACCAACACCACTGGACGCTTTCACCGAAACTCGGATTTATCTCATGCAAGAACTCCACTTCTCGTTAATTCTTGTACCACTTCACGTTCGTTCACACATACTAATTAGCGTTTTGGCCTCTTCCGAAGTACGCACCACACCTGTCCAGGGTTGTAACGGAGTGAATTGGTTTTTTTCCATCCTATGAAAATGTATTTTTTACACGAACTAATAATGTTTGGGTGTGTTTAACCTTATTGCTTTCAAAGGTCATGTGACGGACAGGACCTACAGCTTCATTACACCATTTGGACGCAGAGAACAGTCACCCATACAACTAATGAACGAACCCAACGTCGCTTAACTCCGCTGATATAACGGAAGCAGTATTACAACATGATCACGACGTAGTCCTTTTACACGACAGAGTAACCCCTCTCGACCACGGATCAGTGGAACCTCGTTAATTCGTAATCACTTATACCTTTCCACGCGCACTACCTATCTTTCGCAGTAAACTGTTTTCCCCGGGTCGATGTAAGCAGTAGACCTGGGTGTAGAATAAAATTTGACACTTACTTGGAAAAGTAATTCTGGTGATCGGTACCATAGGGTCACTACTTGGGGTGTTGTAGGAGAAAGTGGATGTCCAAGTTCACGAGCAAGACCAAAATCAGCTTCAAAGAGTAAGTCAATGTTGAAAACTGCCAATACTTTTGGTGTACAAATGCTAAATTTAATTGACTTATTTTCTATCATTAGCATACAGGTTTCCTCTTAAATATAATGATCAATATGGAGCTGAACTACCCATGCATACATAAATATAGAAACTCGTGAAACAATTTATGAAGAATACGTTGCAAAAACATTATGTACATTATCTAAGAACCAATTTCATATATTCAGTGCGGGATGCACGGCGCTCTAACTGGAGACTGACTGAAGAGAGTCAATTATACACACAAAGATACGAAAGAGTTCACCACCGGGAATAAGATACTACTCCAACATCAGGGATCAAATGTTAACTATCATGACAAGGTTGGGGGTACATCTTTAGTGGTACGTCAGGGAAGACCAACGTCTCCATTTACAAACCTCACAAATCGCTTCCATTCCTCTCTGGTAAAGGTGACATCCACATCCGATGTCCCCCAAGAAGTGAAAGGTGGGGGGAGCGAGCCTGGGCTACCTTAGTCCCAGTCAATTGAACTGGAGTACATTCCTCTCTCCTCGTTAATTCTTGTACCACTTCACGTTCATTCATACATACTAATTACATCTTTCTATCTTTTACGTGTTGTTCCTATACACACCTACAAAATACAACTTTTTCATAATTCTATCAGCATTCAGTCTCTCCACACGACAATACCAACGCAGCATACTTTATTTTATTTTCCTCCAGTAAGTTTTTCATTCAATACCTTTCACGATCATTTTTTATATATGATCAATCTAATTTACACCAATCATACTCCTTAAATTACTCGTCTTAACTGCTCTCATTTCGATAACGCCAAACAAGCGTCTCGCATCTACACATCAGTGTTGACACTAATACACCTTCATGTAAACCTCCTCTTCTATCTAGAAGTGCTCTTATTGCTCCCATGACTTGTTTGCTTCACTTCACTCTGCTATCAGTTTGCACTGTACTTGTACAGTTTCGGAAAAAATATTTGCCTAGAAAAATTTCTAAAAGGCATAAAAAAAAAAATTAGTAACGAGTTTTTTTTTTTTAATGCTTCATACTTTCTAGTTTTTGTTTTTAGGCAAACCTTTTTGGTTCAATAAAACACCCATATATTTAATTTCTTTCAGAACTTCGATTTATTCACCACAATATTACAGGCTGACCCCCCTCCTCTCTGAATGACAACTTACTTTTACTTACATTCACTTCCAATGTTTTCCTTTTACAAATGTTAACAAAACCAGCCACCGCGCTCCTAAATTCATTATCTGATTCTCCCAGAAGCGCCACATTATCAGCATACAGCAAATGTGACAGATGCCATTCTCTTCCAAATTCAGGTTTATTTCTCTATCATTCTTATTTTCATCTCGCGCAAATACTCCATTAACATACACATTAAACAATCATACAACTGCAATGTTGTACTCCTAGCAATAATACTGAACCAGCCACTCAACTCATCGTGAACTCTCGCACAAGCACTACTACCCACAAAAACTTTCACTGCATTAACAGCTTACCAATGACCTCGTACATTCTTAACACTTGCCACAAGGCATATTTATTCACTTTACCATACACGTTCTCCTAATGCCATATATACACACCTTTTTCCTTGCAGGAAAATATGGAAATTTATCATCATACAAAAGGTTGTAAAGGAAGGAAGAAACTGGAGAGAAAATATGTTGCAAAACTGGTGTGTTGGTGTCCAGGATGGGGGAGAAGCCTCATAAAAATATGCCTATTGGACAGTTTCCCGTAGTAAACTAACCCACTTTTTGTTTAACTTTACCTACTTTTTTTTTTTTTTCCTTTTTCTTATCCTCTCCTTACTTGCATGTCTGTAGTTTGCGTGGTATGACAGTGAGTTAAGACTGTGTTTGCATGGTTTGTAAGCGTTCTCATTTTACTTCTTTTCATCTTTCACCCCTCTCCTATTCTCTTCGACTATTTTCCCCGACTTGTCGGCAGTGGCCGGCGGATGATGATGGAGAGTCTTTCTTTCAATTTTTCTGAATGAATGTTAACCCACGAATGATAGGTTTTGCTACTTATTTAACCCCTTATTCTCTTCTTTTAGCCCCCTACTCTTTCCTTTCTCTCGGGCTAACCTTAGAGTGGATCTTAGGGTCTTTGTTAGCGTTAGTTTCTGTAGATCTGTTGATGCTGATCCAACCAGCTGGAGCCAGCACCTTGGGCTTTGAAGAGAAAGTAGGACTTAGGCACATTCAGGTCGAGAAGTGTTGTGTGAGGCCTCTCAACAGTGAGCAGTTTACTGACGATTTCCTGCTTTACAGAGGGGGTCATCTTAGGGCTGGCACTGAAGAGGGGGAAAGGCACCATCTCTTGCCTTAGGTACCATCGATGACCATGTTAGCCACTGACTTGTATGGCCTGGAACATCATCATATGAAGCAGCTGGAGGTCACTGACGGAAGCGTCAGCAGCGATGGTAGCTGTCATACATGATATAACATGTAAAACTCATTTACACGTTTCTTTCTTTACAGCATACTCATCAAAATATTTCAAATGCAAAAAGTGTTTGAACAATTTCCGATTGGTTGGTAGCTTGGAGCCACTGATGGAGTCGAGGGGAAGGATCTATCAGGTAGAAATCACTGGCAGATCGTGTGAGACACTTAACACGTTACTGCCTTCTTCTTTGGAAGCTCTTTCAGTTTTTCCACAACTCTACCACGGAGCCCTTTGTAATCAAACTGTGAAAAAAACTATATAGGCCTATGGTTGATTGCTTTCGACCTGGTGATCCGATGAAAATTTCCAGCAGATTTAATGCCTACAGTCGACGGCAAAAAGCCTGTGTTTTTTCGTTAAAAGTTGTGCGTATGTGGAGGTCTTCAAAAGACTTTATTTAGTTTTTTAATTAAATTATTAAATTTATTTGCCTTCGTAATTAGCGCAGCCCAATGATGTCGCACGGTTGCCTACTTCTTTTCTGTGGATGTACGCAGTTAGGTTACGCAAGGCGTTTAAGTTCAATTAACACAGGCAAACTTCCTGTGCCTAATTATTCACCGGTATAGGCCTATCCTACGATTTTAATTTTTTTTTCACTCAAACTTGTAGGAAGATTAATACAACTTCCTCACCAAAAGCAATGGCTTCTAACTAAGCTTGCCCCGAATAAAAATTCATTCTTGCTTGCTTAAATTTTATGCTTACGTTCGCAGACCGAAAAACAGCAGACATAATTTACGTATTTTCATTACTTCTCTTCTCAAAGTAATTTTCACGAGTTACTGAGTCAGTGTGATGGAAAATTTGGGTAGGAAAAAATACGTTCTTGCTTGTTAATGAAGGCTCAATGCCTACATATTCTTTTGTTCTACCTATGGCAATTTTTCCTATTCCCAATAGGCTTTATCCCAAATCCCGAAGCAATTTGTAGTTATTCAATACAATAAATTAATATTTTGTATTCAATTCTAAAATAAAAGTACTGTACTGTATACAATACCATATTGTCGGCGTGTTTAGGCCCTGTTGTGGACTGTAATGTAAACAGCATGACAGGGGTGTATAGTTTTTTCGGACAAACATTACTTTTATTTTTATTTTATTTTTACAACCTGAAAATTGAAATTGGAATAGAAATGTAACGTCGAACCATCAACCGGTTCATCCGCTGCAACTTCTCCATCTGCTTGCAGAACATGAACATATCCTGGCAGTAGATTTTTATTGCAACCTATCTTTCTTAATAAATGGCTCCTGGCCGCCTCTGAGTAGGGAGGATTTTGATAGTTTCATCTCTTTTGCAGCCAGGTGTTCCTGATAACCAGCGTCTTGATAGACTACTACTTCTTGAATAGGCTACTCTCTGGGATCTTCACTTGTTCAAAGAGTAGGTCCCATACAGCACCCACAATAATTTCAAGGACGTCATAACAGCAGGCCAGGTAGATTTTCCTTCCTAGCTGATTCTCCAACAGTCTAGCATCCCTCTTACTGATACCACTGCTGGGAGCAGTGATATCAAAGACTAGAGTAATTATCAGCCATGTGAGAACCCACGTTTCAGCCATAGTCTCACCCTGAGAATTATTGATGGTAGGGACGGCAAGTAGTTTGCCTTTCTCATAGTGTGGAACATCAGAAACCAGTAGTGCAAGTCTTGAAAACACCAAACGTCGGTGGATCGTCTAAAGATTTCTCAAAAGCCTCCTCAAAAATCCTCTGTTGAGCTGCCATCCTGCTCCGTCGAATAGTTGACCTCAAAGTCACTGACGTTTCCTCCTCGAGCTTTGACGACAACTGAAATGATGGATGTGATCAGTGCCAGATTAACCCGAAGGCTAAAAGGCTGAAAGCCTTGGCCTACGAAATTTTTTTTTTTTTTTCAACAACAATAGCAGATTTTGTGGCAGTTGTCATCTGACCTTGAAGTAGAGGTGTTTGTTTAGTTGTTTCCACTTTATGTGTAGACTGTAGAGTAGACCTAGGGAGCCTAAATTTATTATTTTACATCATATAAAAATAATAAAGTTATTGCAATATTGTCAGTGCATGATGTCGGACGGTTATGTTCGACACCATGAAAGTGGTACATTGAAGAGAGAAACGCTTGAAAAGAGAACAAGATGAAGAGCTGAGTGGATCGTTATTAAAGTTTTTCGCGCCATCGTCATCTACATCGTCAAATTCAGATATTCCGAAACAAAGTCAACAGCAGTCAGATGTACAGTCAGGTGAACCACAACAGCAAGCAAACAACGAACAAGAGCAGCTCGACGTACATGCATTCAGTCACGACCCAGCGAAATGGAAGAACTCGCCAGAATTAATAGAGCATTTTGTAAATAATCTACAAAATCAAAACTTGGATGACCTATCTCAATCTGAGAGAGCTTATGGGAACCAAAACCGATTCGCAATACGCGATTTTTTTGTTCGCAAACTTGTAAACAATGAATCTGTCAGAAGAGGCTCATATATTCACCATCTACCGGAAAGGCTTTTTGCTCGGTTTACTCTGTGCAATAAATAAATAAATAAATAAATAACTATATATATATATATTATATATATATAACTTTGTACACTGTTTTTACATCATATGGCATACTTTGATGGGGTCGAAGCACGGAAACTTAAAAATTGAAAAATAAGTGACACCCTAATATATATATATATTTTTTTTAATTGGGTTGTTTAACCTCCTTCGCAACATCTGAGGTCATATGACGGAAGGGACCTACAGCTTTACGTGGGATCCGAAACCACGGGTCGCTACATAATCTGGGCGCAGAGGACGGTCTCCCATCCAATACTACCCAGACCCAATGTCGCTTAACTTCGCTGATCTCCGAGAAGCTGTGTTACGACATCGGCCACTACGTAGCCATATATATATATATATATATATATATATATATAAAATTATAATTATAATTTATTATTATTATATATATATATACGGGGTGTCAGGAAATGATTGCCCCAAGAGGAACCAGTTGGGATGGGCCTTATTTTCGAAATGTAATTTTAGCCCAACATGTAATTCCGTTTTTGAAAGACCCCAAGTGTGTTTTGGATGTTGAACAGGCAACCTTTCTTCACGACAAATCCCCCTGTATGAAAGCACTTGCGACTCAACAACTGCTTAAGGACAATAACATTGATTTTTTCCGAAATAATGAATGGCCTGGCAATTCTCCCGATCTTAATGTTTGTGAACATGTCGGATCCATCATGAAGGATCGGGTGGAGTCCTTAATGCTGGAACAACCCATTCAGAATCGGTATTCAACAGAAATTATGACTGCAAAGATCAACGAAGTCCTTGAAGAAATGAGTCATGATACCGATCTCTTTGAGACACTTCTGGGATCATACCCCCGTCGATTAATGGCCGTCAGAGCTGCAAATGGGGGCAACACCGATATTAAAACAAGTGTTTTTTATTCAAAATTAACGCTCTTTCGCGTTTTTTTTTTTTTCTATTCCTTTCAGTTTCTTCTGTACAGGGGGGGGGGGGGGGGGGGAATCATTTCCTGACACCCTATATATATATATATATATATATATATATATATATATATATATATATATATATAAAGGGTGTCACTTATTTTCAACTTTTAAGTTTCTGTGCTTTGACCCCATCAAAGTATGCCATATGATGTAAAAGCAGTGTACAAAGTTTTATCATGTAAAAGCAGTGTACAAAGTTTTATCATGTAAAAGCAGTGTACAAAGTTTTATCATGTAAAAGCAGTGTACAAAGTTTTATCGAGATATTTTAATATTTAGAGGTCGCTCAACGGCTTCGAAGTATTGGATACGAGATTCTCAGAAAGTACGAATATAAACAATTTCCAAATGTATTTGAACAATTTATTATGTTCCTACATTAGCAGGAAGTGCACAAGACATTATCATAAGCACACCGGACAAAAAATTAGTCACCCCTAATAGCACCGATAGTAGGAAGTTCAAGGTCTCACAGAGGGCGCTGATGTAGCATTGGTAAGTGACAAGTAGCGGCGACGTAGCACACAGGATCAGATCTGTTTCGTGAGATGGTGAAGAACAAAGTGTGTGTTGGATGGTGGCCGGTATATTCCCCCACGGTATATTCCACCACGGTACGGTAATTCCACCAATGGTAAATTCCACCAAGTAAATTCCACCAAAGTAAATTCCACCAAAGTAAATTCCAAAGTAAATTCCACCAGGTAAATTCCACCCCAAATTATTTAAAATAAAATATGATTTAAATAAGTAAAATGTAAATATTTTATTCATATGGGTACAAATAGAAGAATACAACGAATATTACAATAACACTGGTCAACAACAATTTTGTCACAAGGGTTTTGATGGGTGTTCTAAGTGTACTTTTTCATGCTGAATCTAAATATGAAATCAGATTTTTTATATCAGGCTTAGTTTACTTGTGACGCTATGTTCATTTTTTCCTCATTTAGCATGATCACCGGATAAAAAAATAATAACATATTATATATAATTAAGTATATAACAATATTATAATATAAAACATTATAAAAATAATAAATATAATAATATATTATATTAATTAATATAACTATAATAAAATATATTAATATTAATATATATTTGTATTAATTTTTCTGTAAAATTAGTACAATTTATTCCTTTGGGGAGAAAGGTCTGATAATGCTGGCAGGATAAATTTGGTCGGAGCAGCAGACTGTGCAGGTTGAAACATGTTTGTACCTGTTTAGACATGAGCCTAGTTTCTGTGTGTAGAGCAGCTCCAAGTCAGTCTGCTTGTAAATGTCACAGTGTTAACAGCTAGTGTCTGTTGCTCCTTGTTAATTTTACACCAGTGTTGTATTCATATAGATGTTTTGTAATGCCGCGGAACTGTCTGAATCATCCTAATTCGTTTTGTTATGTATGTGGTGATCTAACTTTAAAATCCCAGAAACGTAACTTTACACCATTAGTAAAAAAATGCTATGAACTTTATTTCGGATGTAAAGTAGGCGATCAGGACAAGAGTTGGGCCCCTCACATTTGTTGTGTGACATGTGTAAGACTACTTACAGGATTGCTAAACGGTTCACGTCACATGCCATTTGCTATTCCAATGATTTGGAGGGAACCCAAAGATCACACAACCGACTGCTATTTCTGCCTGGTAAATACAAAGGGGATCACTTCAAAAACAAAGAGCCTTATGAAATACCCTAATCTACCGTCTGCAATGAGACCAGTTCCCCACAGTGCTCAACTTTCAGTACCAAATCCTCCTGAACATGTAAGTTTAAGTGATGAGGAATCAAACGTAGCTGTAGCATATCACGAGGAAAAAGATGAAGACATTTCTGATCCAACATTCCAGGCTACCTGTTCCTCCAATGAACCACATTTACTGTCACAAGGAGATCTAAATGACCTAGTTCGTGATTTGAAATTATCTAAGAAGCAGGCTGAACTTTTAGGTTCAAGATTAAAGGGTTGGAATCTACTGCAACGTGACACTAAAGTTTGTTTTTTCCGCAGCCGCCATGATGAATTCAAAGAATGGTTCTCCCATGAAGATGGACTTGTGTTTTGTAAAGATGTTAATTCAGTCATGGGGGCTCTTGGTCATGAACATAACGTGGATGAGTGGCGATTGTTCATTGACTCCTCAAAAGTCAGCTTGAAAGCAGTCCTTCTTCACAACGGAAATAAATTTCCTTCTGTAAATATTGCACATGCTGCAAACATGAAAGAGTCATACGACAACATGAAGTTGCTTTTAGAAAAGTTTCAGTATCAGAAATATAAGTGGAATATCTGTGGAGATCTGAAGGTCATTGCACTTTTGCTAGGGTTGCAGCTAGGTTACACCAAGTACTGTTGTTTTTTATGTGAGTGGGACAGTAGGGACAAGCAAAACCACTACGTTAAGAAGGATTGACCAAAACGCACCTCACTTGTTCCAGGCAAGAAAAATGTTGTGAATAGTTCACTTGTTGACCCTGAGAAAGTGTACCTTCCTCCTTTGCATATCAAGCTTGGACTTATGAAAAACTTTGTTAAAGCGATGGATAAAGCGCAAACAGGATTCACATACTTGAGAAATAAGTTTCCCCGGATCAGTGATGCCAAGATTAAAGAAGGCATTTTGTAGGCCCTCAGATCAGAGAATTGTTAAGAGATGAGAGATTTGAAGGAGAGTTGAATGAAGTTGAGAAAGCTGCGTGGCAGAGTTTCAAAAGTGTCTGCACAAATTTTTTGGGAAATCACAAGGCCGAAAACTATCCTGAAATAGTAGGAGATCTTCTTAAGTCTTACCAAGCAATGGGGTGCAATATGTCATTAAAGGTTCATTTCTTGGACTCTCACTTGGACTTTTTTCCGGAAAACCTGGGTGCGGTAAGCGACGAACATGATGAGCGTTTTCATCAGGATATTTCTGCCATGGAAAACCGTTACCAAGGCAAATGGAGCCCCAGTATGCTGGCTGACTATTGCTGGACTCTTAAGAGACATGCCTGAGGCAAAGCACAGCAGAAAATCAAAACAAGCTACTTTTTAAACTACAGGTATGTCTTTTCGATCATATTTTAATAAGTATGTAACTATATGGGTTTTTAAAAATTAAATTGCATGTCACACAAAAACCAGACCTGATAGAGAAATTTTACAAACTTATTTGGATTCAGCACAGAAAATACTATAAGAATAAGGTATTTTCATTCTTGGGACACGAAAAAAATATTTTTTTGTTGCCCAGTGTAATTTATGGTGCTCTTCCAATATGTGCTCTACCGCGAAATTTACATTCCAATACGTGATCTACCTTAGATTATTCGGATTAGCAGCAGGTACGTTAGTTAGCCTTATAAGGCTAATTAACGAAAATATCACGACTTAACCTAACCAATCGTCAAGGGCGTATAGTTGACCTAACGATTGGTTAGGTTAAGTCATGATATTTTCGTTAGTGCTAATCCGAATAATCTAAGGTAATATTTACATTTCACTTATTTAAATCACATTTAAATGTAAGTAAAATGTAAATATTACCTTAGATTATTCGGATTAGCACTAACGAAAATATCATGACTTAACCTAACCAATCGTTAGGTCAACTATACGCCCTTGACGATTGGTTAGGTTAAGTCGTGATATTTTCGTTAGTTAGCCTTATAAGGCTAACTAACGTACCGCTGCTAATCCGAATAATCTAAGGTAGATCACGTATTGGAATGTAAATTTCGCGGTAGAGCACATATTGGAAGAGCACCATAAATTATTGTAATATTCGTTGTATTCTTCTATTTGTACCCATATAAATAAAATATTTACATTTTACTTATTTAAATCATATTTTATTTTAAATAATTTGGGGTGGAATTTACCATTGGTGGAATTTACCTGGTGGAATTTACCATTGGTAAAATTTACCTGGTGGAATTTACCGTGGTGGAATTTACCTAGAACCGTGTTGGATATAGTCTGCAAAATGGGTCGTGAGGCAGACGTTACTCAGTGGCAAAAAGGAGCCATAGTGTTTGGCAGAGCCCACGGACACAAAATGTCTGAAGTAGCCCAATTTGTTGGTGTGTCAACGCGTACTGTCCAGCGAGTTTACAGAGTGGTGTAGTTCGCAATCAACTGACAATCGACGGCGTAACTGTGGCCGGAAAACAATTCTCGACAATAGGGCCGCCGCCATGTTTCTCGTCTAGTAACTGCAAATCGTTTTCAAACCAGAGAACAATTGCTCCAAGAAACCAATGAGGTTCTCCAGCGACCAATTTCCGAACGGACATTGCGACGAGAACTGCATGCGATGGACATCTGGAGCAGGGTACCACGGAAGAGGCCGCTGTTAACAGCAAGTCACAAATTGGCACGTTATAAATGGGCTCAGAGGCACAAAAACCGGACTGCGGCAGATTGGAAACGTGTAATTTGGTCCGATGAGTCCCGTTTTTGTTTGTTCTCCAATGATGGGAGGCGACGAGTACATCGCAGGTCCAATGAAGCCTTTAATCCTGAATGCGTCGAAGGTGTTGTTCAGGCTGGAAACAGAAAGTGAAGCGCAGGAATAGACACCCACGGACTCTGGCGGAACTTCGGGACCGGCTGATGAACGAGTGGCAGCAAATCGATGTTCAGTACATGCACAACCTCGTAGTCTCTGCCTCGCCGGATTCGTGCGGTTATCAAGGCCAGAGGCGCCGTCACACGTTATTAGGTACATTCTGAGAGGGGTGACTAATTTTTTGTCTGGTGTGCTTATTAAGATGAAGTACATTAACATCAGACAGTAGCGTAATTATTATGATTAATCATTATTTCCACTCAAGGTATGCTTTTGTACCCATGTGCAATGCTTGCGATGGTCTTCAACAACCTGGAGAAGAAACTGGAGTTGTTCTTCATCTTTGGTTAGGTATCCAGAAAAATCCTGGATGAGAGCAACTCCACGTTCAGCGAAGTCATTTGTTACAGTTAGAGTTTTTAGTCTCTTTCGCAGTCTGGTAATGAGTATCCTCTTCCCATTGCTCAGCAGTTTTCTCCAAGAATTCATCTGAGGGGTTGAGCTTCGTGAACAATGATTGTGTGTTTTTTGTTACAAAGTTTTTCAAGCTTTTTTCTTTCACAGTATCCAGGTCAACAACCACATGCTTTGGAGGGTTCTCTTGTCCATCAACACTAGTCATAGATATGACCATGCGATTTTTGATATCAGGGAGGACATCGTCATCGAAAAAAGCAAGACCCACCAGCTCTTCAGACAAATAGCATAAATGAGCTGCCATCTTCTGTGAAGTTACCATGGCAACGCGTGGATGGATGTTTGAATACTTTATTAGTGACTGTAGGAGACGCCTCGGGAAAGCGGCTGGAACAGAATCATCGCTGGGGAGGCCGCACCAGCCTCCGAGCGGGAACCATCTGTATAAATGGCGACTGCGTCCGGGTGTTGGGTTGCGTGTTCACGGAAGAGTGACCTGTATACCGTGGTATTCTTCGGTAGGACACACAGGTCCCTGCACAACTTGATAGGGGTGAGGAGCCGGGGGGTAGATGCTGTATGAAATGGGGATAACTTAGGGGGGGGCCATGTTGAAAAGGTCAAGGAAAGAGCGGACCACTTCAGTGAAGTCCCAGCTCCGTCCCTGAGGTGGTAGTTCAGAAACCGCCGTGCCCAGAAGCGAATAAGGTAACCTCTGTGCACGGAGGTATGTCCTCATGAGGAGTAGACCCTGTCGGAGGGCGAGAGGGAGATAATTGCAGTCCACTTGGAGGCTGGGGAGGAGCGAAAAGCATCGGTGGCGAGGCGGAGGACTCTATTAAGGACCGGGTCCAAGATACGGAGGCGGGCGTTGGAGGCTGAACTGTAAACTGCACTGCCATAGTCCAGCTTCGACTGTACCATGGAAGTATAAAGGCGAAGAAGAGAGCGTCAATCTGCACCCCATGTGGTGTGGGAGAGAGGATCTAGGAGAGCGAAAGGACGTCGAAGGGATTGCTTCAGGTGCTTGAGATTGGGAACCCCGTTGAGCCGTCGGTTTAGGTCATGCCCAGAAAACGCGTGGAGGGTACCACCTTAAGAGGATTGCCGTATAATGTGACAGAGGGAAGGGTTGCGGGTCTTCTTCTACTGAAGAGCATACACTTGGACTTGGGGGTGGAGATGTGGAAACCCACCGACATCGCTCACCTTTCCACCCAGTAGATGGCGAGCTGCATTTGCCGTTGAACGAAGGACGGTTTTCGCCCTGCGAAGCAGATCGCAAGGTCATCCGCGTAGATGGAAGAGCGGATGGTAGGTGGAAGGCATTCTGAGGCTGTGTTCATGACGACGGAAAAGCATAGAACACTGAGGATGCTTCCATGTGGGACCCCGTCCTCCTGCACGAAGGTGTCAGAGAGGACTGAGCCCACCCGGACTTTAAAGGTTCGGGAGGATAGGAAGTCCATGATGAAGGTCGGCATGGCTCCGACGAGGCCTAGATGTCGGAGCTGACTAAGGATCATTGCCCGACGGGTGGTGTCATAGGCCTTCTGAATATCAAAGAAATTGATAGTACGAACTGTCCATTGTCGAAGACATCCTGTATGTCTCGGCTGAGGAGCAGGAGGCAGACACAACACGTCAGGGCGATTGGTCTGTAGTTTGTGGGGGTCCAGGGAATCTTTGCCGGGTTTGGGGATAGGGATGACGTGGGCCTCCTTCCACCTGAAGGGGAAGGCGCCCTCTACCCATATGCGGTTGTAGAGGTCTAGCAGGAAAATTTGTAAGGTAGTGGGGATGTGCTGGATCATGCCGTACGGAATACCGTCCGGACCGGGACAAGGGGATTGTCGAGAGACCAATGCCGCCTGTAGTTCACGCATGGTGAACAACCGGTTGTAGGTGGTCTATGGACGGTGGAGAGGGGCTATTGTTAGGGGCGGGTACGGAACCGACTGCAGAGGAAGAAACGGCGGCGAAGGTAGAAGCTAGGTGGTTTGCCACCGACTTGGGCTTGTATAGGAGTCCGTCGTTAGTCCGGAGGACCGGGGGTCGGGAGGGGACGTGTCGCCTCTCGACACCCCGTACCTTCTTGCAGATGGTAGCCGAAGATGTGGTGGCGGAGACGCCGGACACAAAGGCACGCCAAGAGGCTCGGCGCGCTACATCTCGGTGCGATGGATAGGGAGTCGCGTCCGGTAGAAGCGCCGAGTAGCTTTCTTGGCGCGCACGGCCTCCGCGCACTCCGGGGCCCACCAGGGCACCCGTCGGGCGCGGGGATAGGCGGAGGATCGTGGGACGCTAGTGCTTGCAGCCGCTCCAACGACGGACTCGAAATATGCGATGCACTCGTCGGCGGATGGGAAGTGGGCAGTTGTAAGGGTTGTATATGTATTGTCGCGGAAGCGGGCCCGATTCGCGTTGGTAGTAATCCACCTTACCGGTACCCGAACGGTCTGGTCGGGCCGATTGAGCGTGAGTTGAATGGGGAAATGGTCACTTCCATAGTCCTCTTGGAGGACTTGCCATGTGAAATCTAGGAGGGCATCAGTCGAAACGAGGGACAGGTTTCTACAGGATGGAGTGGAGGTAGTGGCATGGTAGAATGTAGGAGAGCCATCATTGAGGCACTCGAAGGAGAGCTCGGTCATGACAGTAATCAGGGTTGGGGCCATATAGGTGGTGTGTGTCGTCCCACAAGGGGTTGCGACTATTGAAATCGTCCAGTAGTAGAAAGGGCCTGGGGAGTTGTTGTACGACCTCCACCAGGTCATCGCGGGAGACTTCAGCGTGGGGAGGGAGGTAGATTGAGCAGACGGTGTACTGTCTATCCAGGGAAAGCCGGGCAGCAATCATCTCTAACGGGGACCGGATAGAGATTGTGGAAAGGGACTCCGTGGTGTATGAGAATGGCAGCCCCCTTCGAGTGCAGGTAAGAGACGGGGTGGCGATGCAGGAATATCCAGTAGGGCAGGGCATGGGCCTGGTCCCCAGGATTAGCTCCTGGAGACAGACAGACACCGGACGGGAAGTGGCAATCAAGGAATTAAGGCCTTCATAGTTCGCGAATATTCCTTTGCAGTTCCAGTGTACTATTGTGGTTTTCGGGGGATCCATTAGTTGATGAAGGGGATGGGTAAAGGTGTAGGTGCTAGGAGGTTGGAGTGTGAAGGGAGATCTGGAGTTCGCGAAGGTGAAGGATAGGTCAGGAGCATGGCTGGCTATCCACCGTTCACCAGTGAAGGAATCGGTTGGCCAGTCGATCTCCGCGGAGGTTGCGGGGTCGAGTCGGCCGAGCGAGACCGGAGACGTGGATCACGGCAGTCAGAGGAACGTCGTGGGCTGAGAGGGTCAGAAGTGTTTTGGCAGACTTCTGTGTTCGGGCCAGGAGGGAGCACTTTACTTCCCAAAGTGGCGCCTCCCCGCTTGTCCGGGGTCTCACAGCGGACCCTGGGTGGCGATAGGGGGTACCAGAAGGAACGGGCGGGTGGGAGGGAGGGAGGGCGTGCTCAGGGTGGCTAACAAAGAGGGGGCAGGTACTGTGGGGGTGGAAGGAGGTGAACCAGAGTGGTTTCGTGGAGGGGTGGAAAAAAATGGCACCAGGAGGCAAGGGCAGATCCATGGGACTCATGGGCGCGGCCGAGCTCCCCTCGGCCACACCGTGTAGCTGCACCAGGGCCGCATCCACTGGATCCTCGGGGGAGAGGATGTTGTTCAAATTGGGTCTCGTCGTGGGGGGCGGGTCATGTATTTCGGCAACTATTGTCAGAGTCTGTGGGGATAGGGTGGTGGGACTTCCGCGGTGGGGAGATATGGTCCTTGTAGATGAAGTGGGCGGTGTGAGGGTCCGAGCCGTCTTCTTAGTTCTAGTGGAAGAGGGAGAGAGACGTTGAAAAGCCGGAGGGTCTGGCGACTCGCTCCGGGCGGTAGGTTCGGGCGTATGCAGAGAGTACTGGGAGGGCAGGGTTTGAGGTGAATGGGGCCTGGGTGTCCTGGTCCCAGACTCTTGGGGGATTTGTGGCAGGTGTGGTGCGTGAAGAGAAGGGATGGTGGGGGGGACAGGAGACCGTCGGGTCCTGCGAGGATTTCCTTTGGGAGGGATAGGGAGCAGTGGTCGAGGGGGGTTTCTGCGGCAGGCCAGAGCGGCGTGCCAAGATGACAGAGCCGAGAGCAGCAGCGTAAGACATCCCCGGCCTTACCTCCCAACTCCGCACCCTGTCTCGTGCCTCACGGGGGCTAAGTCAGTCCGTTACTTGCACCTCGGACCTCCTCCTCGAACTTGAAGTTGGGGCACCTGTCAGGGTGAGCGATTTGTCCACAATGAACACACAGTTAATGCGGCTGCCGACAAACGGAACTGACGTGTCCAAACTTGCATTTAAAGCAACGGGTCGGGTCTGGGATGTATGGGCGGACAGAAAACTCGCATGACGCGCGGTCTCCCATACCCCATACAATGTGGTCGGGAGGGACTAAGGTATTGAACGTAAGGAGCAGACGCGGGGTGGGGGAGGGGGTGCCTCCCTGTCGGGATGTGAAGCGATAAATCTTAGTGACTCCCTGGGGTGCGAGGTCCTCCAGGAGCTCGTCCACTGCGATCGACCATAGGCGGGTGGTGTAAATAGTGCCCTGACTCTGGTTCAGGCGAGGGTGTGGGGAAACGGACACTGAGCATATAAGGACTTCAGTGAGGGAGAGTAGGGCTTTTGTCTCTGCGGCTGAGCGTGATTTTATGAGGAGGGAGCCATCCCTCTGTGGACGTACATCATAGCGGCTGGAGTTGCTGTGGGTTCGGATCGCCTGGAACGTCCGTTCAGAGTTGGTCGGAAGGGACCCAGAGGTAGGCCGGATCACCAGAAATTTGTGGATACTTGGAAAGGAGAGGTAGGCCGGATCACCAGAAATTTGTGGATACTTGGAAAGGAGAGGAAGGCTGTAGCATCGAAGTGGACTGGGATATCCAACGGTCGATAGGATGGCCGTCAATGCCGGCTTCCCGTCCACCGCGGGGCTCTCTCCGTGGGGAGGTGGGCCGACGGCAGGTGAAGGGTGCATATTAGGCCGGGTCGAATTTCTGGGGGCAGATCGGGCACTATGTGGGGCTTATGAATTGGGGTCCTGACCAACATACTCCAAAAGAAAGTTTATGCTCCCCCCGTACCACTAGCATACTCCCTCCTATTTTTGGCTCAATTTACTGAGCTGTGTTTTGAATTTCAAATTCAATACCAATAAATTTCATGTTCTAATTATCATATATTTTTAGAGGAATTATAAGAATTTATGCTCTTTAGATTTACTTATGATCCATGCATGATTCTATAAAAGCTGGATTTTTAATTTTTTAAAAAGGTTGAAAAAATGTCAACCAGAAACAAATCTTCGAATGCAGCTTTTGGTTTTGCCACTGAATTCCGCCGATCAATGATTCCTACAAAGGCAGACGTTGTCAGACACTAGTTCTTCATTCAAAAGAGAGAAAAAATCAAGTCAAGGGGATCAGCAACTGAGAACGATTGCTACAATATAGTTACCAAAGATCTTCAAGATATTTGGGCCATGTTCTCTTTCCCTGTCATTCAAGAAATCTATTTCTTCTGCAGCGGAAAGATTAATCAGATCAGCTCTTTCCTTGAACAAGGTTCCTCTACGTCAAAGGAATGAAAATTTTGCTAGAAAACTTGCTTCATATGATGAAATGTTTCACATTTGTACTTGCAAATGTTATGATAAAGGAATAGAAAGGCCGATTTGTCGATGCGAGGTAAAAATCCCAATGGTAGAGTGGGAGTCATTTGTAGGCCAAAAGCAAAGAATAAATCAATTAGGGCCATTTGATCGTGAAGCTGCCGCTGTCCAGAGACGATCCCTCTCAAGAGCAAGAGAGGCAACAAAGGTTACAAGTGGAAATGGCAGAGGCTATGGAAGTTGTACCATCTTCTTCAATAGATGACTTTAGCGAAGATATAGAAGACAGTGACAATGAGCTAGAATTCGTGCCCGATGTGGAATTGATTGAAAATGATCAAAATAGGTATTCATACAATGAATTACCATTGGTGGCAGACCGTTACCGTATGAGTTCGAGAGCTACAGCAGCTATTGTTAATGCTGCATTGAAAGATATGGGAATAATCGATCAATCTAACATGCTCGATAGGAAGCAAATAGAGAGAGAGAGAGAGAGAATTCGTGTAGGCAAGAAAAATATTGTTAGATCTAGATGTGAAAATGTGAATATTGAATGTATAGGGTTTGATGGAAGAAAGGATGATACGTTAACCAAGCATGGAAAAGAGAAAGAACATTATGTGCTGATCAAAGACCCTGGAGGTATCTATGTAGACCATCTCTGCCCTGACGCAGGAAATGCTCGGTGTATAGCTGATGAAATTATAACGTTCTTAATTGATTCAGCGAGCATCGACACTCTCAATGCTCTGCTATGCGACGGTACTGCTGTCAATACTGGTAGAATTGCTGGTACCATAAAATTGCTTGAAATTTTTTTGCATAGATCAGTTCAATGGCTCGTGTGTCTTTTACACATGAATGAACTCCCCTTCAGAGACATATTTGAAACCATAGACGGAAAAACATCAGGGCCAAATACCTTTAAAGGTTCAATTGGAGCCAAATTGAAATGTGATTTAACCATTTTAGACTTGGTGGCATTTTCACCAGTTCAGGGCAACGTCCAATATATACCACCGAATGTAGTGAAAGAGTTGAGCAGTGATCAAAAGCATCTCTATGATATGTGCCTAGCAGTGCAATCTGGATGGGTATCTGAAAGTCTAGCCCGCAGGTCTCCAGGTGCCATTCATCATGCTCGCTGGATTACCCGAGCAAACCGGATTCTTCGTTTATATGTATCGACTTTGCATCCCGAACAAAATCTAAAAGAACTGGTAACCATCGTCATGAAATCATATGCTCCTGGATGGTTTCATATCAAATCCCATCCTAAGGCTACTGACGGAGCACGGAATTTTTTTCATTTGATTGTCTTGATGCGAGGATTGGAAGAAAAACATCGCATTATAATGGAACCGGTGTTCCGTAATAATGCCTATTTTGCCAATCCCGAAGCTATCCTACTGTCAATGCTTACTGATAGCAGACAACATGTCAGAGAAGATGTTCTTCAGAAGATACTTCTCAGTCGGACACGTTTCAGTGGCACACGAAATTTTGAGCTTCCTAAATCTCTAAATTTCGATTCCAAAGACTACTATGAGATGATTGACTGGAGAAAGGGAGCTATCAATCTTCCACCTTTGATAAGGAATTTCAGCAATGAAGAGCTACTGCATACAAGAACAGAACCCTTGAAAATTGCTGCCTTTTCATGCCACAGTCAAAGCGTGGAAAGTGCAGTGAACTTAGTGACAAAAGCATCAGAACAAAGGATTGGCTACGGAAATCGGCACAAATTTATCCTCAATCAACTGGAATCAAGAAAAAGACTGCCACAGTTTGAATGGAAAAGCCAATGGGGCCAAGGCACATCCACAGGTAATTAGTGAATTGTGAAGGTAATTTTTAAATTAAATTTTGTTTGTACTTCAAAGCTGTTTTGTTTTGTGTAATAAATGGTACAATAGACTAATTGTCTTCTTTTCAGACAAATATACTAGGCCTATATGAGGTCTATGAATTGGTCTCCTAGGCAATCAGTACTCCAAACTAAAGTTTATGCCACCCTTTTCTATATACTGATAACACTTTTTGGGGATGCGGCAATTTTTCAAGGATTTGAAATTTCTTGGATATTTGCCTGAAAATTGCACATGAGGTATATTATGCAATTTTAAAGGGGGTCATCTCTATAAAAAAATGCTCTAAATGATCTCCATTTTGATTTATGATACTATTTTTAATTTGGGGGCGGAGCCAAAAATGAGGGAGTATGCTAGTGGTACGGAGGGGAGCATAAACTTTCTTTTGGAGTATGTTGGTCTGGATATCATTTCATAAACCCCACATAGTGCCCATCTAAAAAAAATCATTTTGACTAGATTTCGACCCGGTCTAGTGCATATGGGGAGAGCACGACGGCGGGTTTTGGGGGCAAGTCCTGGGTGGAACTTGACTTGCCCGAAGGCGGCTGAGGTGGGCTGGGGCGAGACCCCTGCTCCAGAAAGTGTATGTCCAAGGGCATATTCGAGGGACAGACTGGGGTCGGCAACGGAAAAGGAGAGTGCAAGCGTTCCGCTTCCACAGGGGGGTCAACCCCATCAGGTTGCGGTCTTCAGTGGTAGAGGACTCGAGGGCCTGGTTGCCCGCCACCCGAGTGTTGATAGTAGTAGTAGTCCGAGAATGAGAAGCAGTAGTCGTAGGCCGAGGGGGGAGAAGTAGCAATAGTAAACAAAAAGAAAACTTCATCCCCCGCGCGCATCCAGCCATCACCGACTCCAACAACCGCCTCCCACACCCAAGGGCCTAGGAATGGGTCAAATCAAGGTTTTAAAAAAAGGGGGGGGGGGGGGAGCCAGAAAGAATGTGTGAAAGGAGAAAGAAATAAATAGAAGCAGGAGATCAGCCGGGACCCCGAACGGGTCCAATGGTCCACGAGGGCAGAAAAAGCCCTTACACCGAAGAAACATGCATTCCCACATTCGCCACAGAGGGTCGAGCCTTATTGCTCCGGATAAAGCAAAGGGATATATATATATTAGGAGTGCACCGGATATTGCGAAATATCCGGTATCCGGCCAGATATGCTGGATATAGGCCAAGACATTAGAAAATTAACACCTGTATGAAAATCTGCCATATGATGATGATAACACATGACAAATAATAATTTATATACAAAAAAAATGGAAAGCCCTCCAGGGCCCATCCCTAAACCAGTCCAGCAACACTTTTTATATTAAATCAACACAATACTGATGACAAGAATAAATAAAACATATGTCCATCCTTAACGATTACAGTTCTATTAATATAATCGGAGCTTTTTATAAAAACGTCTAGGCGTTAAATTTTTTAAAAAGAGTAAAATATTGCTAGACCCCTGCACTTGCTTTCCATTCTTTTTTCTCCTCTTTTTCCTTTATTTTCAAAACAATACAAAACATTACAAGCTTGACAAATGTAAAACAATACATTGAATACAATATAAAATGCCTGGAATGAAATCAATGAATGGAGGGAGGGCAGTACTGTGTAGGTCAGATGCCGCCATTCAGCCTGGAGGTCTTCAGAATAAAAAAACTCAACAACGGTGATTTATAACTTTTTTCCGTTGTGGTGCAGAAACAAGAGCATTTCTCCTCTTTTAGGCAATATTCGGGATCGCCTTGCTTCATAGATGTTTCCATATTCAGAAAACATTCTCTCTGAAAATACAGAGGATGCGGGTGTGCAGAGAAGCTTTGAAACGATAGTTTTAAGGAGAGGAAATCGGTCATCCTGCTTCTAAATTTGAACTGGACAGCGTTTCCTATCTACAAGAGGTTCAGATGCATATCGGTCTAACTTCCCTGCAATCAGAACAGGAGCAGTCTTTTTTTCAACCTTTCTTCTCTTGTAACTTACTTCCCCAGATTGCTCTCCTTTTGTGATCTCCATAAAACACGCTTCAAGAATGTCCTCTTCGTCTTTCCTCTTTCGCATAGGAGAACTGGAATTTGAGCTGCTTTCGCTTCCACTTTCATTAGAATCATTACCACCTTCGTCATTTTCAATACCTATGACTTCTTCAATCAGCCAGGATTTAGCCTGCTCTTTTTGATCTTGTTGAAAGAAAGATAACTTATACCGCGGATCTATTGCGGTCGCAGTCACATAAGCCCTTTTTTTCATTATGTTCAAAGACTTCCCATCATTACTCTCCGACAAGAAACGCGCTCAAAGAGAAGTCAGGAGTCAGGACAAAGTTAATTTTTCCGAACTCATTTCCTGAGTTAGTTGGAAGAATGGTTTTAATATTTTAAGGAGATTTCGCATCAGTGTCCACTCGAAGGATGTGATGGTAGGTAAGTAGGTAATTCACTATGACCACCCAAATACAGTTGCACTGGAATTTTTAATTTATATAATCTTTCTAGCATCAAATATGCACTGTTCCAACGTGTTGGGACATCTTGAACCAATAGGAGAGGCTCAAGATTTTGCTGCACTTGAATGTGTTTGAAATTGTTACAGGCCAAAGGAGAATGATTAAAGTGAGTTGCAAGGCGGCGACTTTTTGCAAGGATATCAATTACACTCCTCTGAACCATAATTGAGTCACTAATAACCAGTTGGAGTAAATGAGTGCTGCAGTGTATTGAAGGTATTTCAGCCAGGTCACTACCAAGAGCCATATTACTAGCTCCATCCCTCACCAATAAACTCCTCTTATTTGCATCAAGATCCCAAGTATCCCACATAGAGCGAAACTTCTCAGATATATTCTTGCCAGTATGCGACCCTGAGAAATGAGAGGCATGTAGCACAGCATCGTATCTTTCAAAATCTTTACCTATCAAGTGACCCGATAATGATATAAAACTTTCTTGAGAAGTTGTGCATGTCCATTGTCCATATATCTGAAGAAAAGCTGACATGCTTTACTTCTTCCAGCTTCTGAGCAATTTTAGACGAACTCATTATAAAGACGAGGAATTATAGTATCAGAGAAGTACCTTCTGCTCGGTAAGAGATATCTGGGTTGGAGGTAGGCCATTAGATCAATAAAACCATCATCTTCAACTAAAGTAAATGGCTGGTTGTCCAAAGCCATCATCATGCCAATTTTACGGTGAATCATCACAGACCTGGAGTCATTGATGTCCCATATTTTTTTTAGATGAAAAGCTTTCCTCTATTGAGATCTGCTTACTCATTTGGTCCATTTTCTTTTCTTTCAGAGTACTACCAGTAGAAGTTGATGGTCTAGCCCGTATTCTATCTATGCCTATTTCCTTTGATTCAGTCGCAGCTATTCTTTTTTTGTCATTTTCGTTTTTGGCTTCAGCATACTCTTTTGGGTGATTAATCTTCAAATGATTATGAAGAGGTGTTGTGCTAAAAGACTTTTGGCCACCTTTCTCCGTCCCACGTTTGATAATCTTTTAGCAAATATTACACTTTGCAGTGATATCGCTAGGATCATTTATTGTATACAGTGACCACGCAAAACTTGTCATGATTAATACTTAATAGTTTAATACAACACAAGAACCTGAAAGAGAACAAAACGATCAAACATCTGAATATACTTAAATTATTATTTATCTTATATTTGGGGGGCGTTTGCCCCCAATGCAAAACAAAACATAGCAATACGAGTGTAAAAATAATACGGTACCTAATAATATATATCCGGTCCACCCCTACAGATCATCACAATACCGACTACGTTGTAAACGAAAAACTTATTTACACGTTTCTTTCTTTACAGCATACTCACTGACATACACTAGGGCCCCGCTATAACGCGGTGTACTGGGTCCATATTGCAAGACCGCGTCATAAGGAGGGCTTTTCAAAAGCGCCAAGCCATAATTCAAATAAATTAAATTTTATTTTTTCTGGTAACAAGAATAAATTCAGAACTACAAATAAACTTCCATTAACAAAATGAAGACACTCGATTCAAATATGTAAATTAAGTTCTATTTCTTTTACAGTGTACGAACAAAAATGAGAATATGCAAATCCATGAAGCGGGTCAAAGACGAACCCGCGTTATACCGAGTTCCACGTATAGCGGGGCTTCATCATATTTTAAATGCAAGAAGTGTTTGAATAATTGCCGATTGGGTGGTAGCTTGGAGCCACTCATCAGGCAGAAATCACTGGCAGCTCGTGTGACAGACTTAGCACTTGCTACTACCTTCTTCTTTGGTGGCTCTTCTTCCAGCTTTTCCACAATCTACCACGGAGCACTTTGTGATCAAACATTACTTTTATTTTATTTTTACAACTTGAAAATAAAAATTTTGAAGAGAAATGTAACATCGAAACACACACTGAAACGTCGTAATTTAGTCATGCTTGACCTTTGACCGATCAACTGACCTCAGATTAAAAAATGCATCCGTCGTCTTCAGCAGTATCAAAAAATATAGGACTGTTACAGTTATATGCGCAACCATGCTGCGTAGATAACATGAAGCTAAATAACTGTCTGCCGATGATATGGTATTAATAAACCCATCAGTTAAAGGTCTGAATCATCATCATAAAATATTCGAAACATGATACTAATCTTAATGTGACTGAAACTGGGGTTATGCAATTCCATCACAAAAGTTCAAACAAACGGCTATTATTATTTTCAAAATGAAAGGGAACAAGTAGAGCAAGTACAACAAGTTAAGTATGTGGGTCAAATTATCACCAGTTCCTTGAGTGACGATTCAGACTTAAGAAAACAATATCAAAGTTTCTGTGCTGGAGTAAACATTATATATATAAGGAACTTTAGATTCTATACAAGTGAAGATAAAGACACTTTTTTCATACTTTCTGCATTAATATCTATGGGGAGCAACTGTGGGATAATTATAAGGAAGGTTCTTGCAAAACCCTAAACTGCTTTATAACAGATCTTTTAGACTGCTGCTTAAGTTACCTCCAAGATACTCAGCTTAGCAGCTGTTCACTAATGTCTCAAGTCTTCCGAAGGTAACAAGAAGATGTGCCCAATACACTCTAACGCAAAAATTCAAAACAAACAATTCAATTGTCCAGGTCCTTCTTCAGTCCGGTTTACGTCTTCTAGGTTACGGGTATATGGTATGAAAATGTTTGTCTACAGCTCCACATACATTAAGATACTAGTATTTTCATTACTTGTATTTTTAATTTAGTCTGTTCTGTTGTTTTTAGTTCCTATTGCTACTAGCTATATTATGGAAATTTTGTTTTCTTCTGCCAGTAGACTTTCCAATTTTCAATTAAACATCATTTGATCAAAAAATCACCTACGGTCTTTGGATTCTTCACACTCGAAACCATGGGAAACCGTCCAGAAGGCATATTTTCATGACCTTTCTCCCATACTGGACACCTCTAATGGCAAGTCTTTAAGCGACGAGAAGCAGATATTTAACAAAAATAAATCACACGTAATAACTTAGTCTAAAATTAAATCTTTCTCCAATAACATTTAATTGGATAGAACCAAAATTATCCTTTCTAAGATAAAAAATCTTAAATAATAATTAACGTAATTAGCCTAGGCAGAAACGCGCGGTTTCGTGTGAACAAAAAGTAACGCAAATAAGCACAATAAAACACTTTTAACCCTCTACCACCGAATAGGTCGAATATGAACCGTTTCAAATACACGTATTTAGACTTAACCGTATAAAACGTTTGGTGTTAAATGGTTAAACAGAAAGTTCAGATCTACTTTCAGAAAGTTAACAGAAAACGACGTTTTACCCAAATACTATTTGGACCTTTTCAGGCGAAAGATGTTTCACTCAGAATCTACAAAATGCAGTCACTTAATGGATGACTCTTTCATTCGCGAATACTCATACTTACCGAGATTGAATTTTACTGTAGTAACACATCATCGAACACCAGTACAGTAATTTGAATTTGCACTCTTCAGTTTTTAAAAGGGTTACTTAACGAATCTAAATCATGGTTGAGAAAAGAATATTTGAATTTAGTGTAAAATTTGTGTTGTAAAGTCGAGTAAATTTTGAGGTTTCCATTTTAATATTTTGTATTCACAACTGATGATCAGGTGACAAACTTCGCCCACTATCGCTACACGAGAGCTTATGAAAAACGTTAGATAACTTTTGTGGAGTAATTTCTTTAATAATTTTGTAAATGTTTATATGTCGACAACGTACATTTTTTATGCATCTTCTGCATCGTACTAAAAATATACAAGGTGCCTTGTTTCAATATTAACTGAAAAATATACTGTTTATCGGTAATTACAGTACTTATTTACATACACTTCGTGTTTATATTAACATAACTACAGATCTTCCTACGATGGTTTTCGTCCGCGTCGGAGAAAAATCTTTATAAGAACATTCAAATAAATGTTGATCGAGTAATTCAACTGGGAACTGGGAATTAGAATGGAGGATAAACAAAAGGTAACCTGGAACGGCAAGAGTTACGAAAACGCGTGGAATTATATTCTTATTTACGAAGCTATTCCGAGTTCAGCGACCAAATCAAATTTGTACAGCTGCAAAAACAAGGGGTGGCTCAGAATAAAGCGTGGTAAATCTATCGACTACAAAATATACACAAGTTAACACAGAGAAAAAGTGAAGTGTGTCTCACCGATTTTCATTATTCCTCTATTATTCAAGAGAAGATTTGAGACTTTCAGATCTCTATGAACAACTTCTTTTGAGTGAAGATATTCAAGTCCTTTGAAAAGCTACAGGAATGAAGAGAACACAATCACGTACGTAAATCTAAATGTAACTAACCTATTAATTATTAATGTGGAATGTAAAGTCATCAAGGTATTAATAGATAGTGGTGACCATTTACGAACTATTCTAATGACATATTAGGTGATATGCTGTTCAAATGCGGTTCTATTTAAACTCTTAACTAAAATTATATTATATATAAAAAGCTTGTATTTCGATGATTGACTTTAATTCCAAATGCAATACGTACTCAATTATTTCACCTGAATCATGATGCATTTCACTTGATTTTCCATGAATGGGGTTTGCATATTGTCTAGAAGGCTTGCCAAATCCTGCTCACAGTATTCCATAACTAAAAAAATGCTGGAAGTAAAAACCATTCTTAATTTGTGAAACTCCAATAAATAATAAAAAAAAAAATATTAATGGCCTAAAAATATACTACAAATATAACTGCTATTTGACTGAGATAATATAAGGGACAATTACATTCTAACTGTAGAGACGTTCCTTCAAGGATATACATATTTTGTGTCTTATTTCAACAAAGTGGTTTATAGTCGGTAAAATTATCGAATCCATATCGCTAATTTATATGATAAAGTGTTGGGTGGTGTCCGACTTTTGCAGTCTTGTGTGTATGGAAGGAATAACGCGCATACGGCATGGTTTTCGAATCTGGGACCTCTTGAGTAAGAGCAGCAAGCGTCATTATTACATTACACCTGCTCACGCATGCTTTTCCATATACAAAAATGCACGATCAGATTTCGAACTCAATACCTCTTGAGTAGAAGATGAGGGCGCTGACCATCACGCCACAGGGTGAAAGGTGGTACAACCTGATATATATTTTAACACCCGAGGGAACACTCAGCTCTTTCAAGTCCAGAGGCATTTTTTTGTACTAAACTCCCACCCTCTGCACTCGAGATAGTGACAGCATTTCATTTTGATGGGTTCCCAGCAGGGTTGGCAAAAACCCAACTGAGTTTTTGCTGGGTTTTTGCCAACCCTGGTTCCCAGGGTAACACTGGGGACCCGTAGAAGGAATATCATGCATGAACACGCGCAATTTTGCATAATGCAAAAATGCCTCCACAGTGTTACACTAGAGATTCAAATGAAATGGTGTTGAGTGCTGGGAAGTTAGTACAGAAAACACTTCTGGACGCGAAAACGTTGTGTTGCATAGGGTGTTGAAATACATTGAGCGGCAGAAAAATCGGCCCACTTGGAATATCGCGAAAAGCAAAAAAGTGGGCAAGCTTCTGTTTATAAAAGTTTAAAAATTCGAAAATTTAGTCTATGAGGACATTAAAAAGTCTTCAAACACATGCTTAATACAATTTATTATAAAAAAATACTGTACAAATTTTTTTAACTAAAAAAAAAAGAAAACCCGTGATCCAGGGTTAATAAGAGGTGTTGCCTCCCCTAGCTTGAATGACTGCAGCCATTCGTCGATTCATCCCATGAATGGGATCGGCGATCACATCCTGTGGGATTCCCTCCCACTCTTCAGTTAAAGCTTGTTGTAGCTCCTGTAGAGTGTTAGCTACTAGACGAGCCCTAAGACGCCATCCCATCTTGTCCCAGAGATGTTCTATGAGGTTCAGGTCCGGACTTCAGGAAGGCCACTCGATTCAACGAATTCCAGCTTCGTCAAGGAAATCGCTAACGGCTCTTGCCGCATGAGTTGTACCGTTATCGTGCTGTATGCTGTAGAAGGAAGTCTTCGCCAACGAAAGAAGCAAAATGGACCACATGCTCCAGGAAGATCTCTTCCACGTATCTTGCGGACGTCAATGACCCACCACCAACAACGACGAGCTCTGTGCGCGAGTTTGAAGTGATACCACCTCAGACCATGATTGAGACTCCTCCAAAAGCAACCCTCTCCGTAAAAGTGCACGGGGGCGAATCTTTCTCCTGTTCTTCTCCACACTCTTTCCCGTCCATCGGATGTTCGAAGATTAAATCTTGATTCGTCCGTGAACAATACTCGTTCCCACTGGACCATAGTCCAATTGACATGCTCACGAGAGAAAGCAAGACGAGCATTGCGGTGCAGTGCCACAAATGGGTTAAAAAACGGTCAAAAACCAAAAATAACAAATTTAAGTAAATTCTATTAAAACCATTTCCACGTCAAAATAAAACACTTCTACTTACTGATTTAAGTATTTGAAATTTTATTCTCTTACATTAAGGCAGGCAAGAAAAATCTACGAAATAATATACATTGTCTTAAAATATCTTTGAGGGGACAAAATATGTTTGTTCTAACAACTTACTTGAAGTTACTATATCACAAAAAGTTGTCTGTAGTTTCATGTTCTGCTTAGTTCTATTGAAAGAATAAACAGTTTAGAACATTTTCATGCATATTTTTTTATTGAAAACTAAAAAGATAGCATTAATTAAAAAAACTATGGCAATATCATAGATTACAGATTAAATTGTTATCTAGAAAATGTGTAAAATTAGCAAAACAAAAAATGGGGGATTTTGGGGAATGTAATTTTTGTGTTAAACATTAATGCAACCTTTAAGTAAATCAAAGAAACAAAACTTTTTCGCGACTATTTGCGACTTTGCGTGTTAGAACATGTTTTTCATGTATTAACTAACTAAGTCTGCAAGAAGAGTGATGCGTGATTCCCAGTTACAGTGTTTCAGTTTGCAGTTTCTCAGTTGTCAAAACCAAGTTGACATTGCAAAATTTGAATCTTATTGTCGAAAAGCTGCTACGACTATTGTAAATTTATATCCATGGTATAAAATTCCTGCTTCAGTACACAAAGTACTTCTACATGGAGGTTTGGTGATGAAAAATCATCTATATCCAATTGGTTCTTATTCAGAAGAATGCCAAGAATGTCTACATAAAGTAATAAGAAATGTTCGTCTCCATCATTCCAGAAAAACACCTCGACTGAATACTATGCAAGATCAAATTCATTATCTTTTAGTATCAAGCGATCCAGTCATTAGTACAGTTCGAAAAAAGAATAGAAACCCCAAATTCCGATCCCAATGGGGGCATTTTTACATTGAGCAAAGTCTTTCATAGGGCACACACACACACAACATATATATATATATATATATATATTATATATATATGTGTGTGTGTGTGTGTGTGCCCTATGAAAGACTTTGCTCAATGTAAAAATGCCCCCATTGGGATCGGAACCCAGCACTTCTTCAATGGAAAGGTTAGTACAACAACCTGGCACATAGTACATAGTACACCAATCGGCCCACTTGGAATATCGCGAAAAGCGAAGAAGTGGGCAAGCTTCTGTTTATAAAAGTTTCAAAATTCGAAAATATAATCTATGAGGCAATCAAATAACGAGACAAAACACCGTCAGCTGCGAACACACTAGCTGTAACGAATTTTCGACTTCTTTTAATGTTGCTCTTAGATTGCTAGTGCCACTTTTTTCTTCCACTATTGGGGGTAGGCATTTGCGTTTAGTAACAGATAGACTTCTAATTCTTTTCGGTTTCAGAATTGGACATTTACAATGGATTTGAGTGCCGTGAACGTCGCAAGAGTCGTCGCCCTAATTAAAGATGGGCGGAGCCATCGTTACGTCGCCGATGCGCTAGGAATTCCAAGAACAACGGTTCGACGCGTCTACCAACGTTATGTGGAGACAGGAGAGTACACCCGAAGACCTGGATCTGGAAGATGGCGCTGCACATCTGTCTGTGACGATCGTTTCGTCGTCTTGAGTGTTTTGCGAGATCGTCGTTTGACTGCCACAAACGTTGGCAATGAGCTGGAAAGGTATCGAGATGTCAGTGTATCGGAGCGAACCGTTTGAAAGAGACTTATGGAAAGTGGCTTACATGCTAGACTTCCAGCAATGGGCCCGGAATTGCTTCCACACCACCGCACAGTGCCACAAATGGGTTAAAAAACGGCCAAAATTATTTTTTTCAATTGTACTTAGTTTTATGTAGTTGCAATGTTTAATTATGATTTATTTTAATAAAAAATTATGTTTAGTACCTTTTGTATACGTATATGTAATGGTGACATATTGAGTGATTTTTCTATAAATAATAATAATATTCCAAATCAATAGGTTATGATCTACTGTAGTTTCTTAAGTTTCTCAAATTACTAAAAATATACTAAACAGATAATTGTTAATTAGGCCTATGTTTTGCAGATTTTGTCAAATGACATACTAAAATAAGTATGGTTTCATTTTAATCACTATACACATCTATTGTTTAAAACATTATTTGATAACCTGCCACTATATCAGAAGGGGTAAATAAAAAACATCGTAATACCTCTTAAAGTTTATGAAATTAATTCCCCCAAAATAAGTGTGACAACTGATATGAAAAAAAGTGTAAATAGTGTAAACAAATTACAAAAACTTCATATTTAGAACATATCTTCCTCATCAGAACTAATATTTAAATTCTCTAATATTTCACTCTTTTAAAAGTGAACGTGCCTCTTCTGACATCTCTCTCAATTTGGGGTTTCTATTCTTTTTTCGAACTGTACTAATGACTGGATCGCTTGATACTAAAAGATAATGAATTTGATCTTGCATAGTATTCAGTCGAGGTGTTTTTCTGGAATGATGGAGACGAACATTTCTTATTACTTTATGTAGACATTCTTGGCATTCTTCTGAATAAGAACCAATTGGATATAGATGATTTTTCATCACCAAACCTCCATGTAGAAGTACTTTGTGTACTGAAGCAGGAATTTTATACCATGGATATAAATTTACAATAGTCGTAGCAGCTTTTCGACAATAAGATTCAAATTTTGCAATGTCAACTTGGTTTTGACAACTGAGAAACTGCAAACTGAAACACTGTAACTGGGAATCACGCATCACTCTTCTTGCAGACTTAGTTAGTTAATACATGAAAAACATGTTCTAACACGCAAAGTCGCAAATAGTCGCGAAAAAGTTTGTTTCTTTGATTTACTTAAAGGTTGCATTAATGTTTAACACAAAAATTACATTCCCCAAAATCCCCCATTTTTTGTTTTGCTAATTTTACACATTTTCTAGATAACAATTTAATCTGTAATCTATGATATTGCCATAGTTTTTTTAATTAATGCTATCTTTTTAGTTTTCAATAAAAAAATATGCATGAAAATGTTCTAAACTGTTTATTCTTTCAATAGAACTAAGCAGAACATGAAACTACAGACAACTTTTTGTGATATAGTAACTTCAAGTAAGTTGTTAGAACAAACATATTTTGTCCCCTCCAAGATATTTTAAGACAATGTATATTATTTCGTAGATTTTTATTGCCTTAATGTAAGAGAATAAAATTTCAAATACTTAAATCAGTAAGTAGAAGTGTTTTATTTTGACGTGGAAATGGTTTTAATAGAATTTACTTAAATTTGTTATTTTTGGTTTTTGACCGTTTTTTAACCTATTTGTGGCACTGTGCGTAGGTTTCTTTAATCTCCAGAGTTCTTCATCATTTTGGTAAGCTACTTCGGCCGTCACTCGGCATACAGTGTTTTTGTTACGTCATGCTTCCACAAGCTCTGCCTAATCACGTAGGCCATCAAAGTGTTTTGCATTACCATTAAAGCGAACTCTCCTGTCAAGACTGCAGTAGGCCTATTCAAGTGTTGTATCATCCTGTTATTGTTCATTCGTATAGTTTACTTATCTTGCATCTTATGTGCTCTTTTATGCATTTCATTCTTAACAACCTAATCTATTTACTGTACCAACCATATGTGCATTATTTCAGTTATCAGTAGGCTTCATTATTTACTGTGTTCATCTCTGCATTATCTCATTAGCCTATCTGAATTAGTGTATTTAATTAACAATTCGTCTGTATAACCATTCCTCATTGTTAAGAATCTGTCATATTTAGCATAGTACAAATTCTGTTATATAAATGTTAATTACTATAAATACCTTTATTGAACTGTTAATCGCTGTGAACAAATAATTGATTTATTCTCCTAATTAAATACAAAACAACAAAGTAATTGCTCTCTCCTTATTGAATATTGTTTATTTGGGCAGTAGGCCCAAGTTGGTGACCCCAAAATTATTTAATTTCAATTTTACTCAGTAATTATAGTAAGCCTACTTTCATGGCCACATCAAATTGGTGATCCGTAGGTCACTATATACAGTACTGAAAAAATTATTATGGATTTTTCTAATTTTTTTTTTTGTTTGAAGGCAATTTAAATACATATTTACTGGATAACACACATTTATTTTGACGTCCTAATGGAGATAATGTCATATAGTATTTAGTTTGGCTCTTAGCTGATAATAGTGCCTGCACACATTTTGGGATACCAAGAATCAAAGTCTGGCATAAAGTTTTGATTTTAGCCAAGTGAAACCAGACGTGTACGAGTCATTCAATGAGCTGCACTTTAGTAGTACTTGTTGTTTGATGAATCTCATCCTTCAATTCATCCCATAAAGTCTCAATAGGATTCATGTCTGGTGAATTACCAGGCCATGGGAGCAATCTGACGCCATTTTGTAAGCACCATGTCTTAACTTTTTTTGCGGTATGGCATGGTCTTGCTGGAATATCCATGCTTCATTTCCATACCAATCTTCTGTTTGACGCAGTAAACTCTCTCTCAGTACCCCTATATATTTATCCTGGTTCATCGTACCATTAATGATGTGCAACTGACTTGTCCCATGCACCGAAATAGTTCCCCACATCATAATTTTTTGCGGAAATTCAACCATTTCCTTCAAGCATTCCAGCAAAAATTCCTCCCCAGATCATGCAGGAAGATATCTAACATGCTGGCAGAAGAGGAGGGTGTAATTGTGAGCCGAAGAACAGTAAACAATCGGCTTTCAGAATGTGGGTTGTGAGCTAATCATCCTAGGAAGAAACCACGACTCACCGAGGCAATGAGGCAGGCCCATTGTGCATGGGCAAAACAACATGAAAAGTGGACTTCGGATAATGGAAGAAGGTAAAATTATATTCTATAATAGTTGTGATGTTTAGAAACTTTTCTTACTGCCCCTGTTACATTACCTCCATTTTCACATGAAACATCTTAAGGATAGAGCAAGATAACTTGCTTTGTCTCCATGTCTAGTAGGTTCTAATAACTTTATTTTATCTCAGATTGTCTTCTCTGACAAATCAACTATAGCAGTGCTTGATGATCGCATTCAAATCATCCATTTTCTAATCGAGCAGAATTTATGTTACAACCTGATATCTACAGATCTACAGAAGCTAAGGCTAACAAAGACCCTAAGATCCACTCTAAGGTTAGCCCGAGAGAAAGGAAAGAGTAGGGGGTTAAAACAGAATAAGGGGTTAAGTAAGTAGCAACACCTATCACTCGTGGGTTAACATTCATTCAGTAAAATAGAAAAAAGACTCACCATCGGTCCATCATCATCTGCCAGCCACTGCTGACAAGTCAGAAAAATAGTTTGAGAGAATAGGAAAGATTGCAGAACGGTCCTCTACTCCATAGAGAGGTAGAGCCCACTCTGCCGGAAAGGGGTGAAAGATGAAAAGAAGTAAAATAGGAACGCTTACAAACCATGCAATACATTCTTAACTCAACAACAACACATTCTTCCAGCTGTTGCAGACCGATCCTCCGTTATTACGAGTATTGCTATTATCGAAAGTGAACAATGTCAAAATTTACGCTATCGATGTTATTAACGATTTTGAAAACTTCAATAAGCTCCCCCCTTAATCTCCTAGTTTCAAGTGAATGCAAGTCTAACTCTTTAATCCTATCTTCATAAAGCTTGTTGCGCAATGACGGAATTAGTTCCGTGGCACGGCACTGAACCCTTTCTAACCTATCAATATCCTCAGCAAATACGGGCACCAAAACTGAACGGCATATTCTAAATGGGGGGCAATATAATATCCTTCGATTTAAATTCGAAATTACGCGCTATGAAGCCTAACATCCTATTAGCTTTTGCGCAAGACTTCAGGCACTGGTTCCTAACTTTTAAATCCTTAGATACGCATACGCCTAAATCTACTTCCTCGTCAACGCTCGCTAACTCTCTATCATCCATCGTGTACGCGTAATTATTGTTACGAGAACCTATATGCAAAACTTTACATTTGTCTACGTTAAATTGCATCTGCCACTTATCCATCCACTCCATAATCCTATTTACATCGTCTTGGAGCCTATTTCTATCGTCCTCGTTAACAACCTTACTGCCTATTTTAGTATCGTCCGTAAATTTTGACACGTTACTAGTCAATCCTACATCTATGTCGTTAATGTAAATTACGAATAGCAATGGACCTAACATTGAACCCTGTGGGACACCGCTACCTACATCCAATCACCCCGATTCACTACCATTAACAACGACCCTCTGTCTCCTAGCACGAAGCCATTCCTCTAACCCAGTGGTCGGCGAACAGGGGTAAATTTAGAAATTTTGGGGGTAATGCGTGCGGTATGAGAGACACCATATGCAACAATTTTAAGAGCAATTGGCTTGTTTTTGTTTACTTTGAAGTCTGGGGGTAATTTCATTTTACTCAAATAGATTTTTGGGTAATACCCAAAAAAGTTCCCCGACCCATGCTCTAACCAGTTAGCTCCCTGACCGCGTATACCGTGCGCTTTAACCTTCGCAATTAATCTTCTATGCGGAACTGTATCGAACGCCTTCTTAAAATCTAAATAAATAACGTCAGCCGCTCTATGCCTATCGTATTCGCGCATTATTTCGTTATAAAATTCTAACAAATTAGTTAAACAAGATCTATGGTGTCGAAACCCATGCTGATTACTATTAATCAAATCTCGACTTTCTAAGTGATCGATGATACGATCCCTAACTACAGATTCCAAAAGTTTACCGACAATTGACGTTAAGCTAATGGGCCTATAATTGCTAGCTACTGTGCGGTCGCCTTCAGGAATAATCCCCTTTCGATTGACTGATTAAAAATCTTCGTTAAGGGGCCTACAATAATGTCTTTCAAATGTCTGGGATAAAAAGCGTCAGGGCCTGGAGCCTTGCTAACTTTTAGCCTATCGATATAATGCTCAATCTCACTCTCGTAAACAGTTATTTCATCCAAAATAGTCTCGCTACTAAATGGAACGATATCGTCCACATCGGGGACATTATTTACATCTACGGTAAAAACTGTCGCAAAAAAGTTATTGAAAATACCCGCCATCGCCTAAGCGTCAGAAGCCAAAGCGCCATTAACATCCACTAGAGCAGTGGTCTCCAAACTTTTTTGATCACGCACCCTTTAATCAGCAAAAATAAATAACACGCACCCCTAATGAACATGAAGATTTTATATATATATATATATATATATATATATATATATATATATATATATATATATATATATATATATATATATATATATATATATATATATATATATATATATATATATATATATATATATATATATATATATATATATATATAATATATTATATATATATATATATATATATGAAAAATTATTTCACGAAAGTGACACGTGAAAAGTATTTATGATGAATAAAACCACGAAGGAAAAAGAAACACAAAGGGGTGCTCAAGCGCTTTCGTCTAATGACATCCTCAGGAACACTGGAGTGAAAGGACAGATCAAGGCAATATATAGGTTACAAAAATAAACATACATGTATGTATGTGTGTATATGTATTAGGGTGGAGCGAAAAATACGTTTTTTCTAGTATGAAGTTCTAATAGCGATTAGAAGTTGCATTTAGTGGACGAAATATGCCTGCCAAAATATGAGTTCATTTGTTTAAAATTTTCAGCTGCCACCAGGGGGCTAAATTTAACACAATTTTGTGTAAAAAGGAAAAGAATGCTTCTATTTTAGGTTTGTCAAACTATTATAATATTTTATCTTAGAATTATCTAATAGTTTGATTAAGATTCTTAAATGATAGGAATTCGTTTTGTAAAAATGCCTTTTCATATGCTTAATATCTTCAGCTGCCACAAGAGAGCTGAATTTAACACAATTTAGAGTAACTGAGTCATGTTGAGACTACACTGAATGTTGTGGGGGAGGGTTTGGGGAGGGTTGTGGGGGAGGGTTTTGGTGTGAAGGAATTTCTTTCTGTGAGTCATTAGAACAGTGTGTTAACACTTGTCTTCTTAGGTAGTAGGCCTAGTCGCTCAGTTGATCGGAGAGTTTTTTAATATGATCGGAATATTATAAAACTTTATTTTAAAATGATTTATATAGAGATAATATTGATTTTATTATAAAATGCTTGTTATAATGTATTATATAATTTTAGTTTATTTATATAATATATTATATATTTATATAATATATTATATATACTTATAAAATATATTATATATATTAATTATATAATGTTTTGATGTTACAGGATATTTTGTGATTGTGAATTTTTCTTAAAAATATTATGGCATCAAATACTAAATATAAACATTTCACTAGAGAACATATGAAGTGTGCCATATTTGAAGTACCTTGTGAGATGAGTGATATGCAACTACCAACTTATAATTGCATTATGAAAGATTACCTGTTCACAAAACATTTAGTGAAGGAGCAGATGAATAACAAGGAGCCTTCATTTTCTGAAATAGCAGAGGCAGTTTCCAAAAAGGTAGAAAATATTTGGAAGAAGGCCTCTTTGCCAATAGTTTCACATACACGCGTTTTACAGATGATGCGAGTGTACCATGATAAATACAGGTCCTTATTAAAGCCATACAAGTCACGCAAGGATCAGCCTAAGTACAAAAATCAGCTTGAAGAATTTGAAAACTCTTCAAAATGCACTTTGTTTGACATCTGCACCTGCAAATGTAAGGAGTTTAAGAGATGCTCATGTGAAAAGAGTAAGAAAGTCCCTCCAAAAGAGCAGGATTTTTTAAATGACCAACGAACACGCAGAATAATGGTGATAGGAAGCATTGACATAGCACACACAAGACGATTACAAGCAAGAGAACATCGAAAGGAAATGAAAAAAGCACGTCTGGAATCCTCACAAACAACTAGTGCTGCTATAACCAATACGTCCAACTTACAAATCGAAACAGAGACAAGTGAACTTCAACAACTAGAAGAGATATCTGAAGATAATGAGGAAGATACAACCTCGACTCAATATGTAATATCAGAACAACAGATGCGTGAGCCACTGCCTTCATTAGCAATTACTTGTGATAGATTTAAAATGTCGGACAGAGCTGGGGCTGCTATTGCTTCTGCAGTATTGGCAGATCTTAAAATTGTTACTCCCGAAGACAAAGGGAATATTATAGACAGAAGTAAGCTAAAACGTGAAAGACAAAAACAGAGAAAGGAACTACAACAGATAGGAGAGCCAAAAACCATGCGGGGATTATACTTTGATGGCAGAAAGGATAAAACAATGATTCAAGTCCAGGAGAGTGATGGCTCTAACCACCAAAGAACCAAACGCGAAGAGCATATCAGCATAATATCTGAACCACACTCTCTGTACTTTGCACATGTGACACCTTCCAGTGGCAAAGCTAAATACATTTGCACAGCGCTAGTGAATTGCTTGAAAGAAAGGAATGTTGATATAGGAACATCGTTGCAGTTGGCTGTGATTCGACAGTGGTTAACACTGGTAGTATTGGAGGCACAATAAGATTACTGGAAGAAGCCTTTAATAAGCCATTGCAGTGGCTGATATGCCTTTTACACTTAATGAACTTCCATTGCGCCATCTGTTTCATCACTTGGATGGCACCACTACTGGACCAAGAGCATTTTCAGGAGAAATTGGCCGAGCACTTTCAGACTGTGAAAAGCTTCCCATAGTTAACTTCAAAACCCATTGAAATTCAAGAGGACATTGTGAAGTTGATGTAGATGACATAAGTACTGACCAGAAATACCTTCTTGAAATTCACAAGGCTATATCAAGTGGAACATTCTCAAAGAGTCTTAGTCATAAGAGTCCAGGCAATATATCACATTCAGGTGGCTCACCACAGCCAGGACTCTGCGGTTATATGCAAGCACAGAGAATCCTTCAGGCAATTTACAAGAATTAGCTACTTTCATTGTTAGGGTATACGCACCAATGTGGTTTCAGATAAGCGTAAACCATTATGCCAATATGGTGCTAAACAGATGTGGCATATGATTGCAAGAAGCCGGTATCTCCGTGAAGAGCTTAGGAGAGTACATGACTCAGTCATTCAGCGAAATGCATATTACGCAAATCAAGAAAACATTCTCATTGCAATGATAGCTGATGAAAGGGAGCATGTGCGTCAGTTGGGATTTAGGCGTATCATAAAAGCAAGGGCATGCATTCAAGAAACAGATGTTATCAGGTATTTTAAGGTGCCAGAAAATAAATTTTATGCCAAAGACTATACAGATCTCATTGTGGCAAGATTTTCAGATAG